>APFE030337259.1:104150-251957 GCA_000404065.3 Pinus taeda
TTTTAATTCTATTAGGATATATTATAATACCCTTATTTTATACAATGAAAATCCTAGTAATTTACATTTAGTGTGTGCAAAGAGTGATTTTTTTGAATTGAAAGAAATTACATATTTATGACACCTTTTGAAAATTTGTTTTAAGTGATGTATATGATCTGATCATTTCTTTCAGTAAACAAACAAGAATGAACTTGATAATCAAACCCATAAAAGAAACATCCATTTCCCTTTTGAAAGTTGCACCTGCATTGATGAGACCAAATGGCATCTTTTCATATGCATAGGTTCCCCATTTGGTTTTGAATGTTGTTTGGAGCCTATCATCGGGGTGAACTAGGATTTGGTTGTAAATTTAAATCGACAGAGAAAACATAACATCCCATATCAAAACATGGCTTGAAGTATTTGTTCCACAGGAGGTAATCGGAAATTGTCTTATTCAAAAGCCTTAGTGAAGTTTATGTAATCGATACAAAGTCAAATTTCACCATTAATTTTCATAACAAGAAAAGTGTTTGAAGACCATTTTAAATGTCTCAATAGGAAGATGATTTTGGGTTTCAATGTCTCACTCAACTGAGTCTTGATTCGAGGTGCTTGATTTGGATGGACTTTATGTATTTTCTTGTTGGACATGTTTTGATTGTGAGATAATGGGGATTGTGTGTTGGATAATGGATGTATCAAAGGTTTTTAAGTTGTTAAAAGAACATTCAAAAACATCCTTATACCACAAAAGAAGATTCATTAAATAAATTCTCTCTGATGGTGTGTGAAACCTATTACTATATTTACATTTTGGGGATTTTGGTCTATGCCTAAATTACTAACCTCAAATTTCATCGTAGGATTATTAATTTTGGCACTAACAGGTTTCTTGAATATGTACTTAAGATGATAGAAGTTCTTTAATTTAACCACAAAGCTAGGAATAAAATTTTCAAATTGAATATTATCATCTTTAAATGATTTCCTTATTTCAAGGTCAAGGGAATGTTCATTGATAATATGATAATCGTATATTCCTTTGGAATTTAGAAAGATAATTACATCACCATTATTTTTTAACACTCGCAAGTTGGTGATGTTATTCAAAATGAAACATTTAAAAATTCAATTCTATTAAGAATATGTCAGGATTAAAATCTGCAAGAGGAATGAAATTAAAAGCAACATTAGCTAAAAAATCAACTCTATCATTTTGCAATATTGAAATAACAGTGATATTAAATGAACAAAAATTACATATTTGATACTGAACTAATGATTGGTAAATTTTCTAGTTATTGGAGACACAATGAATAACATTTTTAACTTTTATAATCACAATGATTGAATCGCAAAATATTTTAATACCACAAACATTCATGCTAGTATCTTTTTTAAGACCTTGTAGTAATGCTCCATACTTAGCTACATTGTTAGTATATTCAAATTCTAACCTGAAAGTTAGCATAGTATTTTCATCATGATGACTAGTAAGAATGTAACTTGCACCAAATCCATTGTTAGATTTTTATCCATCAAAATATAAAGCCCAAAATAATCATTTTTTAGAATCATTTACGTAACTATAAAAAAAGTGTACACAATAAGATCACTTAGCTAGAGATAAATTTTCAATTTCAAAAATATGATCATCCTGTTTAAAAGGAGAAACTTGTTCAGTAAAATTCTCAAAGAAGCAGTCAAAAGATTAATTACCAACAATTGAATTTGGTGTAACACTCAATTCATTTTCTCCTTTTAAATCAGTAATGTTAAATTCCATATGTCGCTCCATATTGAATATTATTTTAATGGGTTTTCCATTGAAGGGGATCATAAAGTAAGACAACCCAGTGGAAAGATAACCATTTAGTTTTTGTAACAAGTCTTGACTTAAGATCAAACCATAGTATTCAAGAATATTTTCTACTGATATATCTATGGTTTTGTGGAATTTAGGGTTGGATGATATCCTAATGAGAACATTTTGTATCCCCCCAAGACCTTTACTTGTGTTCTATCTAATTATGCAATCTCAATAGTAGATATCTCAGGCCAAGCTTCAATCTTTAAACAAACCAAAGCATGACATTATAATATGCATAAGGATCAACCAAGAAATTGTCAAACGATTTTGTTGAAAATTTAAAAAGTATGGGGAAAGGGAAGTGTATGCGAGTTGGACTTCTCTCTAATCACAATAGAATCAAATTGACTATTAGAAGCAACATTTTGGTTGTTGATAAATTTTTCCCTTTTTGATGTTGTGAAAAGAGGAAGAGGAGATTTATCAATTGAACCTAAAGCTTTCAGTAGGATATTCTTCTAAGATTTTAGTTTGCATAACTCATATATACTAAGTTTAGCTTTAGTTCTTTTCATGTCCTCTATGATGTGATATTCAATTTTGCATGAATAGTTAAAGTTTTGGATGTTGTTCCATCTTCATTTGATGGTTGATTTGCAGTGAATGTTTGATAAGAAGGATTTTAAGGAGAACGAGTGATTTTACTTATTTTTTGAATATCTAATACTTCTTCAATTGTTCCACTCATGTCCCAGAATGATTTTATATCTAATTCCTCTCCTTCTTCTTCACCTTCCTCTTCATCTACATACATTTCTTTGGTTTTGACAATAGATATTTTTCCACTAGGGTTTGCCTGTGGGTTTCTCTTAGCAAATGGTATAAATGTTTTCCTTGCTGTAGATACCTTAGGTAATTTCTCTTGAACATTGACTATCTCACTAGCTAGGGCTTTCATGACTTTTCGTAAACTCTCCATGTCGAAAGCATCTTTTTCCTTCGTTTCCTCTTTTGTTGGGGCTTTCTTAATGGATTGCGAAGACTTAGATAATTTAGCTGCAGATTTTTTTAAAATACTAAACATTTATTTTTCAACTTTTAAAGCTCCTGTGGCTTCATCCGGAGTTCCCTTCGCAAGACGTTTAACAAAAAAGATAATAGACATAGGTAAGAAAGAAGTATCAAAATCTATCTGAAGGTAGACTCTAGGTTTTGATGTATTAGGAATTTTATTGAGAAGCTTCAAAAACCTTGGATTGATGTCCTTATTCTTTTCATGAGCGCCAATTTTGATTCTAGATAATTCAACTAGGATAATGGATGAGGTATTATCACCACCAAAAAATTTAATAAATAGATCTTTAGTATCCCAGTTTTCAATCAAATTTTATTATAAGGAAAAATACCATGTTGAAGCATCTAATTTGAATGTATAGGGAAGAAGTCAACAAAACACATATTCTTCCTCAACTCTCCTCATTTTAAGAGCAAACATGAAATATTTTATATGGTATTTAGGGAGTTGTTTGGACTTAGTATAACACTAAGGTAGCCATTTTTTATTTTCATTTTAGTAATATCATGTTGATCACCAAGAACATTAGCAACTCCCAAGCCTACTAAGGATGTACGTTTTATTGAAGTTAGATCATATTGAGGTGTTGTTGAGGTGGTTATTATGAGGGAGGACCTACTACAAGAATTTGTGGAGGAGGTGTTGGGGGTAAGTTTCCACTACCACCAGTGGAAATGCTACTTTTGTATGTGGTTGAGTGGGTGAGGGAAATAATATTAGTTTAATTCCTAGATTAAGGCTTTAGGATCTAGTGGGAACTCTCGGTTGAAGAAAAGAGGAGCTAGTAATTCTAGAATCGACATAAATTCTTAGTGATTGTCATAGACTCACTAAGACATCAACTATTTGTCTAATGGAATGGATGTATTCAAGGGATATTTGCTAATATGCGGAAATTGGAGGAAGGTTTTGGGAAGGTGAATGATTAATTCTACTGTTGTTGTTGAATTCTTTTATAACATGGAATGTCAACATTTGAGAGTAGTCATTGAATTGTTTGTTGTAAATTCATGTACTGTGTGTGGTTTGATGCTCGTATGTGTAATCAAGTAATCTATGTGGCATATGAATTGAGGTATAGGCCCACATGTGTTTTCCCTTTGTTGATGTATGACTTTATATGACACTAGGTCTCAATATAATGTCAAATGTTGGGACAAAATATTGTTCATTATGTGTTGGTTATGGTATGGGTAGTTGTGTTATAGTTCATGTCTTCATGTTTTGATTTAAGGTATACACATGGGGATTTATTTTATGCCTCTAATTTGCTTGGAATTCGGAGCTATGTTGGTGTTTTCCCTTAGGGTCTTAGGCTTGTGGTTTAATATATGATATTAATACAATTGGGAATGTTATTTGTTTTTTTATTTTTAATGTAATAGATACAATTTATTGCAATGTATTTATTTTACATAACATTATATTTTTTAATATACATTTACATATAAATGTTTTTCTTCTTTACAATTTTTATTTTGGTTAATCAAAAGTAATGACCACACAACAAAACCTCTCTCTCTCTCTCTCTCTCTCTCTCTCTTTATATATATATATAGTTATATATATACATATAATTCTATATATATATATATAATAATATATATACATTATATATATATACATATATATATCTATATATATATATATATATATATAGATATATAGATATAATATATATATATATAAATATTTATATATATATTAGATTATATATAGATAATATAGATAATATATATATAATAATATATAATATATAATTATTATTCATGATTTCCCCTTTCTTGAATGCATATGTGGCAAGCAAGGCATTTTGACAAATAAACCACATGTAAATCCCTATGTGGAATATGGGGTGATGCGGAAATGAAAGGTTCCACCTTTCCCTATTCAGACCAATGTTTTCAATGTTGTCATGTGAAGAGAGGGTAACAAAATAACAAACAAAAACCTAATGTAAGAAAAATGAAAATAGAGAGGCATTATTTTCAAGCCAAAATATTAGGGTCCCCTATATTTTTGGCGAAACATTTGAAGGGTGGTGTTGTGCCCGTGACAACTTCCTATTTAGAATTTTTTGAATCATTTTAGCTTCTTATATTTGCAGGAGTAGTGGTTCAATCGCTTCGGCTTTCTATTTAATCAACAATTCCTTTTTACTTTTATTCTTCTTCTGCATCCTTTGAATATCTTCAAGAGATCTGAGGATGTCTCCCTCTAAGTCAAAATTATCCTCTTTTTGATCATAGTTAATGGCGTCTACTTTAAGGTTGTCTATGGTCATGCAAAAAACATCTTTTGAGCTTTCATAATATTTTCCCTTATCTTACCATTGGTTGCTTCAACTTTTAATGGAGTTGGCTTCTTGAGTGTAGAATATTTTCTTCTTAGCCTTCTTCCATCCTTTTGTATTTTCTTGAAGTTCTCTCTATGGTCATATTATTTCTTCTTATTTCAAGACACTTTAAAGCATAATGACTCACATTACCATAGTTAAAGCACTTGAAAGGTAATTTTGTACTTCCATGAGCCTCTTTTGAGCTTCCTCACAAACATAGCTTCCTCTTCATCTAATTCACGACATTAATGATTATGTTCTTCCTTTGGCTTCTTATCCACTTTGGAGGATGAATCCTTTGTTGTAGGCTTGCCATTAGATATCCTCATCTCATGGGGAATGAAAGGACCAAGTAGTTGATCCAAAGTTGGAGACATTAGGTATGCCATCTCCTTTCTGGTTAAAACTTTAGTATTGAATTTCTCAGCAACATATCCCAAAATGTTTTGAACTAGTACTGAATCTTTTAAATATTCATCAAGGCCTCTTATGATTTTCAAAAATTCATAAACTCTAAGAAATTATTTTGCATGATATTCATCATCATGAATCTTCAAATACTCAAATTGGATTCTAAAACCTTGATGTTTGGCCTACTTTAACTTTCTTTCACCTTCACAGGAACTACTCAACTGTCCCAAATACATTTTCTAGTAGAGAAATCAATGACCTTGATTAGTTCATATTTAGGTAGGAGAGTGCGAAGGGAATTCATAAGTAAAAAATTGCATGTAAATTCCATCTTCTAATCTCTACTAATGAAAGATTGAATCTTTTGATATTCTTCTTCCACTACATCCGACCAGTCAACACCAAGACATTGAATATAGGTCTTACTCCTGACTTTCCAAAACATATAGTTTACTCCATTTAACATTAGTGCCCTGTTGGTGTATCCTCCTTCCTTTTTTTCCATGGTCCATGATATTGTTTCCTATTTTTAAACTAATGTTGAAGTAATCTTGCTCTGAAACTAATTGTCAGAAACTAGGACAATACTGAGGGGGTGAATTGGTATAGTAGGATTTTTAAAACTTTATTTCACTAATGTAGGATACTAGGATGTCGATAAAAACTTCAATAATAGTTGATATGAGCATTACGAGAATCAACATAAGAAGAAAAAAATATCACACATAGGTTCTTGAATATTTTCTTCAATTTCCTTCTCAAAGGCAAGCTTCTACTCGCCATTACAAAGTCCTTTGGCTACAACTAGAAGGAAATTGCTACTCCCTAATTTAGCAGGTACAATTGAAAGGAGATACAACACCCAGTTCATGAACTAATAATGAAAAAAGCTCCAACCCATAACTATTTACCAGCCACTACGAGAAGGAGCTACAACCCATAATCTACAAGCTACTACTTGCTTGACCTCCTTGAATCATCTTTCATTTTATTTTCAAACTCAAATCATGAAGGACATTTCCTATCATAAAAAAATATTTATTGAACTCAATTACTCACCCCAATCACCTTTAAAAATATTTGATTGCTAACAAAAACAACATACATACATCCTTAACACATCTCCATCAGATACATCAACAAATCCTTCTTGCAAATTTGATTATGCTTATATAGAAATTTGAGCCGATATTTTGAGTTATTGAAATTTTAATCAACTTAATGTCTTTTTCTTGCATGAATATTTATTTTTCCTCATCTAACACTTCTTTCAAGTATTATGAATATGATATTTAAGTTTTCTAACTCTTCTCTCCTCTCTCTATAAGAAAACCTTAGTTAAACTAAAATTTGCAATTCCAGTATTTTTACAGTTCTTAGCATAGCTTCTAAATTTGGCGCACCACCAAATTTGGAAAAGCCACAAAATATAACTCCAATTAAATTCATGCCGCTAGTAAAATTCCTTCTAATTCTATTATTATTTACCAATTACTGAAGCACCCAATCAATAGTTCCTTCTAGCATTTGACCTAGAGTTGTGAGAAAGTCGTTATTAGGTCAGGGGATAATTGAGCTTGAAGAACTTTTAATTTTTTGTTTCTCCACTGATTTATTAACTCCCAACTAAAACCTTACAAAAATACTCATAGGTTGGGAGTTTAGACATTAACCTGCTCCTTGCTACGTGTTAGCATTTTCCTCCAACTGGCATGACGATCGACTAGCTTGGAGTCCTGGCCTTCACTTCTAATTTCTTTGATTTTCAACAAAAAATAGTGTAAAAAAATAAAACAAATATTTTTGAACATGTCCTCTTGCCCGACTACCACATCACACTATTGGAATCATTTGTGGCACATGGTAGTTCTTGATTGGTGACACATCTCACCTAGAATTGGCCAACTTGGTTACCTAAAAATTCTAAAAATGCATGCAATGTGTCACACCCTCATAGGTATCATGGCATTATTGCATCATCATCTAAATATGTCTCCACATATGCATCCATGTCGCGTTTATCAACCAATAAAAAATTCCCATGTGTCATGAATGTTGTCAACTCATACAACTAAAATGGAGTCCAAGAACTTAATTTTTCATGAATTTTCTTCATGAAATTCAAACTGTTGGAACAAGTTGGGGGTGGGAGACAAAAAGTAATAATATTTCTTTATTCCTGACCTCTAACTTGGATCAATATTGTTGCTGGTTTTGCAACCACTCCTTTAGTGGTTTCATGGAAAATTGGTAGGGGTCTCACTTTCATTATGAGTAATCCATCTCAAATTCGGTGGTATGGCTATACTGCACAACGCAAGTCTTTCCTTGTTGTTAAATTTCAAGTAGGCATGGGACCACATATTTTCCACAATAGGGTTATCTGAGACACATAGTGTAGATCTGTCTTTAGAATTGCATTATGTTTAACATTTCTCTGCTCTACCAATTGTTTTGTTGAGTTTTGAAAAATACCAAATCTTCCACCAAATGAACTTGACCACAAATTTTAACTACTACCTTTTACTTTAAGTAATTCCATCTTTCACTAAAAATAACTTATGATCTAGGAGGCAATTTTCAAGCATTCATATACCAATGGAAATCTCTTTCAAAGCTCTATCGATCTAAGTACTTTCCAAAAGAACTATACAATAAATGGCTTGAAAGTCTATTCCTATATCAATCTTCTTGTACCCATTAATTCCTTTGCCATACTTTACCATCCAACTTTCTCCTTGCCACAGATGACAACTTATTTCAAAAAACTTCTTCCTTGGATGTTTGGATAGGGGTTGCAAGTGAAATTGTTTGGATTTTATTCCCTGGGCGAAGTGGCATATAAGGGGGGCCGGCGTGAACTATATGATTGGAAGAGGGGTTTCACCCTTGTATATATAAATAATATATATATATATTATATATATAATATTAAATCCACACCCATTTATATAGGAATATTGAAGCTACATTCTTATATATATGTTATGAAAGGAGTACACACACACAGATATATATATATATTTATATATATATTATCATGACATTGGAAATGAATGTGTCAAAATATACCCTGTGGATAGTGACATGGATGACAATGTGTGCACCATGTGGGAATCATATAGGTGCCACTTGACACATCAGATGATGTGGTAAGACCTAGTAGGCAAAAATTTAATTGGCCATATATTTTGATCCATAAGTTAGATTGAAGAAAATTATATATTGTTGGAAACATCTCAACAATACAAATGCAATGATGTCATCCATTTTGAGTTTGAGAAAGTTGAAAAAATAATTGAATAAAATTGACCTCATTTAAACAACAAGGCCTTGGAGGTCATCAGTGTAAATCCCTCCTTCTACTCTTAATGGGGATGAAGGATAGTAGGGGATATGTTACAGAGTGGTATCAAAGTGAAGGTTCAACACTTAACCTTTGGAGATCAAATGAGGCCTTGAAGCCTTGTGATAAGCTCTGGAAGCATGATTGTTTTGTGGATTTATTGTATGTACTATTTGTTGCTTCTTAATTTTGACGTACATATCCATGCAAAATGGCACTAATTATTCATATGATTTCATTGATGTTGATATACTAATTGAGGTGTAATGTTGTAGCCATATTTTTATCAAGAAATTTCCAACAAAAAATTTCCAACAACAAGCCAAAGTGATAATCTCTGTTAAGCATTTGAATTTTGTTAAGATCTTGCAATTATCTGTGTTTGTGAAAACACCTTAAAGATACTAAGGTTCAAAGAATATGAGGATAGGAATGGTGCAATATAGCTATGATCAGTCACAATATGGATATGAAGAAGGATGGTTGAAGAGGAAATATCAATGGAACAATGAGGGGATGCAAGCTCTTCCGATTGGATGGACACATTAGAGAGGTTAAAAGATGAAATACAAAGTTGCAAGGCTGATAATGAAAGGCTTGATAGAGCACAGCTAAAGTAATCAAAGTCCAATGCTTTCATATTGCGGAGGTTGTTAAACTTACAAAGGCAAAGTCAACATGACTTGGGGATCAGTCAAAGGAACATGTAGATCCCTTTGGCACAATATGAAATAACTAATGGGGAAGATGGTAGTGGATATAGGAAAAGAAAAAAAAACATAATTGAGAACACAATAAAGATAAATACTCCATTGAGTACCCTAGAAAGAAATACTAGCGTAAATGGACAACACTTTTAGGCTTCTTATAGGAGGTGTAACTATCATCATCAACATCATCATCATTGGAAAATAAGGGAGAGAGAATATGTGTGAAAGGAGTATAAGAAGGCCAGGAATGATATCTTTGATGGTGATATAATGAGATCAAAGGATGCAGAATCATAACTTCTAGGAATGGGAAAATTATTTAGAATACATGGATATTCAGAGAACATGAAAGCGAAGATAGTTACATCTATCTTAAATGGAAAGGCCAACATCTAGTGGAAATATTTAAAAAATTTAAAGGTAATAAGATAAGAAAATTTTTCCTATAAGGAAATTGAGGAAAATTTTAAGGACAAGTATCTATCTGAGCTATACTTCAAGATTAAAGATGAGTTTTATGAACTTAGGAGGGGACAAATGATGGATGAAGAGTATATCACTGAATTTATAGATTTGTGGAGATATGGCTGCTACCTTAGTGATGAAAAGAAAAATATTTCATGACACATAAATGCTATGTCATCATAATATAAAGACCAAATTGAATTCAACAAGATACGTGCCCTCGAAGATGTGATCAGGAAGTTAAAACACTGTTATGTTAAGTGTAGGCACAAATATGAGTATAAATCAAATTGGAAATTAGAGAGGCATGCCAAGTTTAGAGGAAAAGGGAGAAAAGAAACCAATGGAATGAATACAACCCTAACTAATCAAGAACATCAACAATGGTCCAATGCTTCTAACAGAGGCCACTCCATTCAACCTACATGGGAAGAAGTAAATAATTATAGGAAATGTATATATAAGTGTTGGAATTATGGATGGCATCACTTAAGGAAGTATTTCCCATAGCATAAGAAAATTGGAATGAGACTGTACAATGCACATGAAGCATAAGAAATCAAAGACGTGGCCCAAAACATACCCATAAATTATGCAGTAGTGGATAGTCACCGAGATGATCACTATGCATCAATCATAGAAAAGGAAGGTATTTTATTTGACCGATTATTTTAGTTTTGATTGACCCTAGTTCAAATTTTAGTTACGCTAGTCCCACCATTGTTGAAAAATATGCATTGAAAAAGGAAGCACATAATGTTTCTCATCTAATTCAACTAGCCATGGGGACAAAAAGAAGGATTGAGCATTATGTGAGAGCTTTCACAATTGAATTGAATGGGATTCTAGTCATTGTAGATCTCAATATGTTTTAATTGGTAGAATATAAAATATTGTTGGGCATGTCTTGGTTCTCCAAGCATCGAACAAAGGTACATTGTTATGAAAAGGCCATCACATGCTTTGACAAAAATGTGGAACTCCTAGGGAAGTAAATACCCATATCAGTAAGATTAGTTACATCGATGTAGGACAAGAGAAGCTACAAGAAGAGGTGTATTATATTTAATATGAAAATTTAAGGCAACCCTGAAGCTAATAGTAGCGTCGGGGATAAGGATGATGACACTCTTAAAATATCCCATTTTGAAATATTTTCAAGATGTTTATCTTGAAGAGATACTTGGATTTCCTCGTCATAGAGAAGTGTGTTTATCTATTAAATTAATGCTAGGGGAAGATCCATCATCAAAGGTTCCATATAGAATGTGCGCACTAGAATTAATTGAGTTGAATTTATAGCTAAAGGAGATGTTGGACAACAGATACATAAGGCCAAGTGTGTCTCGATGGGGAACATTGATTATATTCATGAAGAAAAGGGATGGTGCACTCAAGTTGTACATAAACCATACACAACTTAATGAGTGACCATGAACACTACATATCTCTTGTCGCGAATTTATGGCGTATTTGATTAGTTTACGGGAGCAACGATCTTGTCCAAGATTTATCTGAGATCATGTTATCATTAGTTTTTTATTAAAGAGAAATATATCAAAAATACCACAGTTCGAATGAGGTATGGGAATTATGAGTTTGTGCTAATTCCCATTGGGCTTACCAATGCAGCAACAATATTTATGAATAACATCTTCTGACCTTATGAAGATATATTTGTGCTGGTCTTTGTTGATGATATATTGGTCTATTCAAAGACTAAGGAGGAGCATGACTAAAATTTTTCTCCAATACTACAACTTCTACGAGAACATAAGCTTTACAAAAATATTAGTAAAAGTGAATTCTTCCCATCAAGGATTTAGTATTTGTGAAACATTATTTCAAAAGAGGTAGTGTTAGTTGATTTACAGAAGTTTAATGACATAACAAAGTGGCCAACAACTAATAATTTGGATGAAATTAGGCCTTTTATGGGACTACAAGGATATTAATGGAAATTCATAAAGAACTTATCCAAGATTGGATATCCAATCACTGCATATGAAAATAAAGGTAAGAATTTTAAATAGATAGCTAAATGTGCATCAAGTTTTGATCAAGTAAATCAGTTGTTACCTAATGCACTAGTGTTAGTAATAGTGCACCCACACAGATATTTTGGGGTTTACATAAAATCGTACAAACAGAGACTTGGTGGAGCCTTATTTTAGGAAGGCCAAGTGGTTTTTTATGAATTTAAAAAATTAAATGAACATGAAATAAATTATGTGACTTATGACATTGAATTGGCTTCCATCAGCATTAAAAATATCGAGGCACTACCTTCATGGTATAAAATTTACTATAATGACTGATAATGGATGATTGAAGTATTTATTTGAACAACCCAAGTTGAATTCAAGTCAATCTAGATGACTGGACACACTGAATGAGTTTCATTTTGAAATCAAGTATAGAAAGTTAAACAAAAACCTAGTTGTTGATGCACATAGGAGGACAATGCAACTTAATCATATAACATCTATAAGCTCTTACGAGACTGATCTTGAAGAAAGGATAAAAGATGTAAGCCATCAAGATGGGAAATATTAGGTGTTAGAAGAAAAAGTACCACACGAGCCCGAATTTGAGAATAGTAAGAAGTATACTCTCATGGTTAAGGGGGTGATTACATTTAAAAATAAAATTTGTGCCAGATAACGACAACTTGAAGAAACTCATATTAAAATAGTTTCATGCAAATCCATATTTTGGTTGTCAAATAAAGCAAAAGGCTCTTGGAGGCATCAAGAAATTTTATTATTGGACTTACTTAAAGATGGATTTGGTTGATTTCCTCTCCAAATGCATTGAATGTCAATAGAGAATGTTGAGTGCAAGCATCTAGTTGATCTATTGCAGCCTATACCCATTTCAAAAGTAGGAGGTGACTCACACGGACTATATTACAGGGTTAGTGAGAACTTTCAAACATCATTGTGCAATTGTGGTAGTGGTTGACAAGTTGTGAAATGTGGCTCACTTTGTAGTTGTAAAATATACTATTTAGCAAGTAATGTGGCTTATATTTTCTTAATCGAGATTGTGAGACAACATGGAGTTCCAAAGAATATGACCTCATATAGATATTCCAATTTCACTTGAATGTTCTAGAGAGAACTATTTATAAGATTGAGAACTTATTTTCCTTTTAGCATAACCTACCATCTATAGACTGATGGAAAAACACTAAGAACTAATAAAATCCTGAAGGAAATTTTGAGGACATATGTAATGAATCATCCAAAGAAGTGGTAAGATACCTTCCACTTATGGGTATTACGAATCAATTGAAGTTATCCCATTTGAAGGACTTTATGGGAGGAGTTGTAACACTCCTATTAAGTGGAATGATCTAGTGAATAGGGTGCATATTGGGCCTCATATTTTGAAGGAAATGAAATAAGAAATGAAAACCATTAGAAGAAATATAAAGGTGGAATGGGATAGAAAAAAGAGTTATGTGGACCATCATAGAGTCCACAAAGAGTTCCATGTTGGGGAACATCTTTACTACCAAGTTAGACACAGGAAGAGCTCTTTGAAATTTAAGTCATGTGCTAATTTGAAACCATAGTCTTCTAGGCTATTTGAGGTTCTTTAATGAATAGATCCACTGGCCTATAGGTTTTCCTTACCACCATCAGTAAAGGTTGGAGAAATCTAATCATGTAATTTATTGGTATGTGTTATTGGTAGAACCAGAGGAAGGGTTCCAACCATAATCTCTATGCATCCTCAACCGAAGGTAGCTGACACTAAAAAATCAAGTAATGGAGAATGTCAAGGTATAGCGGAGTCACTTTGGGCATGAGGATTCCATGTGGGAAATGGCTGACCAATTGCATCAAACATATCCATTTTTTCTTATTTGTA
This sequence comes from Pinus taeda, assembly GCA_000404065.3. Taxonomy (NCBI): domain Eukaryota; kingdom Viridiplantae; phylum Streptophyta; class Pinopsida; order Pinales; family Pinaceae; genus Pinus; species Pinus taeda. The sequence goes on from APFE030337259.1 coordinate 118,173, forward strand.
AAGTAAAGAAAACATGAATATTCTACAAAGTTGTATGTATAAAGCTCCATATTTGTTGTGCTTGGTCTTAAATAATGTGTTTCATGTATAGGGTTGTTTAGCATTAAAGATGATGTTTCCCAATGCAGGAGAACTCTATAATATCCCCTAGATAAATCTTCCTCTAACTATAAATAATTGTAATATATTGCTTAAGAGAGACAGAGATTCTAGTTGCTTGGGAATGGATATTTCTTGAGAATTTTTTTATTTTAAATACAACATCCATGGGATGGATTAGAGGTTTAAATGGGTTGATTGTGTAAAAAATAAAATACAGAAATAAAGGACAAGTGCATGTGTCATTTTAGAAAAACTATAAGGAACAAAGGACATAATTAAAGGCAATCTAGGATGTGCTTTCTAATACATGGAGCTTCAAAAAAGAAAAGAGATGGTTAGCCTATTAAGGAGGGTTGCATGCATGTGATGGGGAGAACAAATAGTGATGAGCACTCAAAAAATAATCTCCAAGGGGAAGAACAATGGCCAAGACCTGAGTGATCGTGTTCTGGGTAAAGGTGAACCAATTGAAGAAACCTCAAGAGGCTTGATGGGTGAAATATTATAGAGCATAGTGGCTTGATTGAAGGTTGAAGAACCAAGTAGAATCTGTGGATTGATGAAACTATGGGATATCGAAGAGACACCCAGGTATTTCTGAGGGATGATGAACAACGAGGATTTTGCTTAGGGCTGAAACTCTAGTGCTCCACTCATTGATAAATTATCTAGAGAGGTAATCTCTTTACCCAATATTAATTTGTTTATCTAATGAAACTTCCCTTTACGTCAAATCTCTTCTCTCAAATGTTATTTATGACCTAGTGTATTGTGGTAACCTACATTAGATGTTAACCATGTTTGTAAATTTTGGAAAGGTTGGGTGGAAGCTTTTGTAGCTAGTTGGTGAAGATAGTGTAACCTTGTGACATCCTATTTCAACTATCAAAAATGGTTATATTTCCTCTCAAAAGCACTCCACCTCAAGCACTGGAATTTGAGTTGGGATGACAATGAAAAGAAAATGTGGTTGTATCTTGTATAAGGTTGGGTGGATAGTAGCAATCCCCATCTCAATTACGAGAGCTTTCAAATTGCAAGACAATTGATATTTACACTCTTACACTTGAATGTTTAGATTAGGTTTAATGTGTTGGCTTAAGTCCTATATTGCTAATGGTCTAATGTGTTTGTTATGGTTGTGATCTACTATGAAATGTAATTTTTTTCTCACTTGAAGAATGTCCATTTCTTGTAAGATTTCTTATCAATTAAATAGATTTTGGTATGCATTCATGATATTGTTTCTCTTTATTATTATCTCAAGAGGCCTACAGATTTTCTAAACTATCATGAGCTTGAAATTTGTCCAATGGGCTTCAGTATAAATGAATGGATCTAGATCTTTGTCGTATTTGTTATGAAATTAACAAATTTGGATTTAAGGCCTTGTTATCAAATACTAATATCAAGAATGATGATGGTGTATGTATATATGTATATTTGTATATAAGTAATTGTGAAAGTTCATCCCTTAAGGAAACAAATAGTCCAACCATTGATTTTTAGGTAGACAAGTGTGTAGGCATTGTAACCAGGTGCCAAGAGTAAGGAAGGTCCCAACTTACTTCAATAAATATGTCATGGGACTAGAAGTCTAGGGCCCAAAGGGGCAAGGGGACTCAATATTTATGTGCCCATGTGAACAGGAACAATGTGCAAGCACTAGGGAGGTCTCAAAAATTGATAGGGATCAAGCCATCAAGAAACAGGAAGTTTGTCATCCTATAACATATACCTTGAGATTTTCAAGGAATACTAGGATTGGAATTCCCAAAATTTCATCACCAAGATGACATGGCACTATGGGGTCATTTTATAACATTCAGTGTAACCTAGTGGACAACCATATATATAGCATATATATATATGTATATATATGTATGTATATATATATATATTATATATATATATATATATATATATTAAGGGTTCTCCAACGGATTATGTTGAATGTTAAGAAAATCACCCCACTCTGCCATGTCAAAATGATTAAGTCCTGGAGTTCCATCTAGGGATTCCTTCAAAATCTCTAGGGTAGATCTTTTGGGACAAAAAATTTCCCATTTCTTGATGGCTTACTCACCATCTATTATTGAAACCTCTATAGGTGCTTAGACGTAGCACCTATTCACATGGGTGCTACAGTCTTGAGCCTCATTTATCCTTCGGGCCCTAGACTTCTAGTTCTACAACATATCTATCAATGTATGCTAGGAAATTATCTACCTCCATGTTTGGTTAGAATGCCCACACAGTTGAATACTCAAAACTCAAGGGTTGAACTCGTTGATGCCTTAAGGGCTCAACCTACACAATTAATTATTAATGTAAACACACACACACACACACCATTATCCTTCCTAAGCTGAGTAGGTAATAGCACGAGTTCTTAGCTGGGTAATGTTGCATGCTAAGGAAATGGCCATATTGTTCCATGTTGTCATGACAATCAAATCATGAAAGTTCCCATCCAATTCCTCCTTCAATATATCTATGGTAGATCTTCTGATATGCAAAATTTCTTATTTCTTGATGTATTTATCCTTTTCCATTGTCAATACCTCTCTAGAAATTGGACATAGTGCCTACTAGCATGGACACATAAAACTTGAGCCCCCTTTCTCCTTGGAGCCCTAGACTATTAGTCTTGTGGCATATGTATGAAATTATGTTGGGACCTTCCCCACTGTCAATACTTGGTTACAACACCTGCATATATTTCTCCTTAAAAATCAAGTGTTCCACCCCTTGATGCCTTAAGTTCTTATCTTACACAACTACTTATTAATGTAAACACACACACACACAAACACACAAATATATATATATATATACATTCATCTAAGTCACAGTAGACAAATTTCAAGCTCATGATAGTTTAGGAAATATTTAGGCCTCTTAAGCTAATAATAAACAAAAACAAGCTCATGAAATCATACCATAATCCATTCAATTAACTAGAAATATTACAGGAAATTAAAATTCCCCAAGTGAGAAGGAAATACATTCCATAGCAGATCACGGACCTAACCAACACACTAGATCATTCACAATACACACCATAAGGAAACACATTAAGCCTATTCTAAACATTCAAGTGTAAGAGATTAAGCATCACTTATCTTAAAATTTGAAAGGTTTGACAACTGATATTCAGACCGTGACTCTCCATCAAAGCTGAGATAAGCTACAACCACATTTACTTGTAGCTTCTAGCCCTAAGCCAAATTATAGCGCTTGAGGTGTAGTGGTCTTGAGAGGAAACTTAACAAATATTGACAATTTAAATAGGATGTCACAAGGTCAGTTTTCCTTCACCCACTGGCTACACAAGCTTCCAATATGACATTGTATAATTTACGGACATGATTAACACCCTCACTAGGTTATGATAGTAGCAAGAGTCCTATCTCACTTTCTAGAGAAGAGAGTCCACTTCAACGGAGGTTTCATCGCTTGGATAAGCTACTATTGGGCAGATAAATCACCTCTCCATGTACTTCATCAATCAATCAAGCACTAAAGTTTCATCCCCAAGGAAACTCTTGGTAGTTCATCACCCCTCACAAATACCAAAGTGTCTCTTACCTAGCCCATAGCTTCATTAATCCACAAGCTTCCTGCAGGTTCTTTAGCCTTTAGGAAAGCCATGACTCTCTATAATATTTCACCCAATAAGTTTTAGGAATTTAGAGTGTAAGTTCCTCAGATAGAACACCAAAGGACACCGCTCACAAACAAATCACAAATCATTACACTGGGATTCTTGACATGGTTAAAACCCTCAAAGAGGGAAAGAGTCCATGACCTGAGCCAACATTTCCACTTCAGGAAATTTATTAATGTAAAATAAATAAAATTAGAATAAGCTTCTCTCATAAATGGTCACCTTAGAAATTACCCTCTATTCTCTTCAAATAGAGATCATGGACAAATCAGGTGTTAAGCCATTGATCAAGTGTCGGTAATAACAAGGAGAGAATGGACCATCAGATCACTACATTTCTAGAACATATCATGACTGTCATATTGTAAGTTACAAAAGTACATAGTAAAGAAACACACTTTACCTAACTCTACACTAGACCAAGTTATACTTAACTATTTCCTATGTGTCGAAATATCGTAACATCCCCCCTTAGGAAAAACTTGGGGTAGGATTGAAGGATGTAAAAGTATGACACAATAGGAGAAGAAAGGAGGCATTAGAGCTTATCCCCCACCATATGTCAAAGTTTAGGAAACTTTTCCTTTGTGAGAACCTTTGTGAGGATGTTTGCAACTTGATCACCCGTTAACAATATTGCAATTCAAGAACATAGTCATGAATGAGCTTTCTGATGAATTTCATGTGTATTTCAATGTGTTTGTTGCGCTGAAGTTGGATTGGATCTTTTCATAGTTGAATGGCACTTTGATTATCACACCAAAGTGTAGTCGGATGTTGTTGCTGAAAGTGAAACTCTAACAGGATCTAACAAAGCCACAAGGCTTCCTTACTAGCTTCTGCGGTGCCACGATACCATGCTTATGGTTAAGAAAGATAAATGGCACTTTTTTTCTTGTAAGCCCATGTAATATGTACAGAACCGAGAGTGAAGACATAACCTGCAACATACGTCTAATCATCAGCATCACCATCCCAATCAGAATTAGTAAAACAAATGAATAGACGAGATGTTTCTGCACTGTAATGAATCCTAGACTCAGCTATACCTAGAATATAGTAAACTATTCTTATAGCTACTTTCCAATAACTTTCATGTGGATTTTTGATAAACTGAGCAATAAGGCCAACAACAAAGGAAAGGTCGAGACGGGTATGGGTCAGATACACAAGTTTTCCTACAAGGTGATCATATAAGGTAGCATCAACTTCAAGGGAAGTATAAGTGACTAAAAGTTTGGCTCCAGACTAAAAGGGAGAAGGTGCTAGCTCACTGTCTTCCATGTGAAAGTGGCATAGAAGATCACAAAAATACTTGGACTTGGAAAGGAAAATACCTTCTTTGGATTGTAAGGCTTTAAGACGAAGAAAATAATGCAAGTGTGCTAAGCCTGTCATTTCAAACTACTTTTTAAGGTTGGAATTCACATGGTTTATAAGGTGGGGATCACTACCAGTAAGGATATGATCATCAACATAAATAAAAAGAATGATAGGAGACTTACCCACTTTCTTGGTGTAGATAACATTGTTAATATAACACCTAGAAAAGCCAATACCTAAAAGAAAGCTATCCATTTTGGCATACCAAGCTCGAGGGGCTTGCTTAAGACCATAAAGGGATTTCTTGAGCTCACATACAAGCATAGATTCTATTTGTATAAAGCCAGTAGGTTGTTCCATATAGATTTCTTCATGTAAGTCCGCATGTAAGAAGGCAGATTTAACATCCATCTGATGGGCTTCCCATTTGAAAGGGGCAGCAAGGGAAATAACAAGGTAGATAGAGTTGATTTTGGAAACAGGGGAGAATTTTTCAGTATAGTCAATGCCTTCAACTTGTGAAGAACCCTTAGCAACAAGAAGAGCTTTATGCTTATCAACTTTCCCATATGGTCCAAACTTGGTTCTGTAAAACCATTTGCATCTAAGAAGTTTTCGTCCATTTGGAAGAGGAACAAGATCCCATGTATCATTTTCCAATAATGAACAATACTCTTCATTCATAGATGCATCCCAATATGGATGGGCTAAGGTTTCTACAATGGTGTTAGAATCGTAATTTGTTGAAGCTTGAGATAGTAAAGAAGAGGCTCTATCAAACTGAGAACGCATTCGACGATGATCTGTAGGATCACTTACAAGAGCGTAGGCTACATCCCAAGTAGTGTGGATCCATTTTCGAAGTTACAGATCTGAAGGAGGATCCCAAGAAGGTGGGTGAGGATTTTCATGCTTGCTGTCATCATCTGGAGAAGAAATATTTTCGTAAGTAGAAAGGATAGAGAGAGGTGGCACATCTGTCAATATAGGCTCGTAGGATGATATATTTTCAACACACTTTACATATATTCTAATGATAACATTTTTTGATTTAGGTGGAATATTTCTATATCCTTTGACATCTTCATAATAGCCAACAAAAATATATTTTTCACTCTTAGGTTATAAGGCTTTACGTTTCTGATTTGGAATATGTGCCCATGCCTCACTTCCAAAAACACAAAAAATACTTACATCTGGTTTAATTGATCTCCATGCTTCTCCTAGAGTGATATTCTTTAAAACCCTAGTAAGGGTGTGAATTACTGTGTAATTTTCATAGTTAATTGCTTCTACCCAAAAATTAAGACTAAGTCTTTTAGATTGAAGCATACAATTGGTCATTTCCTTTAAGGTGTGATTCTCCCTTTGAACAAGACCATTTTGTTGTGGAGTATATGGAACAATATGTTGCATTTGAATTCCACGCTCAGTGCAAAAGTTGATGATTTTTTTGTTAACATATTCTCTACCATTATTAGATCCTAGCTTAAGAATTTGATGTCCAGTTTGTTTCTCAACAAAAACCTTAAAGGTGAAGAACACATTAAATACTTCACTCTTTAGTTTTAAGAAGTATACCCAAGTGCGTCTGGAGAAATCATCAATGAAAGTTAAGAAATTCTTGTAGCCGGAGAGTGAAACAACTAGAAGTATACCACATAAATCATAATGCACAAGCTATAATGGGACTGAGGCGTGCCAAGAGGAATATTTTTAAAAATTGTCCCGATGATGTTTTCTGAGTACACATCTGGAACAAATGTTGTCTCTGGAAGACAACATAGGAATAACTACCACCATATTTTATTTACATATATTTTGAGGGGAGTGATAGTTTAAGTGACCAAATCGTTCATGCCAATGTTTGCACACTTCATCACTATGATAAACAAATACCAAGGGAATAGTTGATGACCCAAACTTCTTAAACTTATACAACCTTTTCAAATCGTCATCAATTACAGTAGCTAAAATTTCTCTAGGATCTCATGGCTCCTTAATTACAACATCGTGAGGTGAAAATTCAATGGTTTTACCTTCACCTAAATGAGTTATCTGATATACAGATAGAAGGTTGTAGGATAAGGTGGGAACACATAATACACCATTAAATTAACCCTTGTCTAGATAAATAGTTCTAGTCCCTACAACACTAACAGATCTATCATCGCCAACACATATATTTTTGGTGTTACAATCATTTAAAGAAGAAAACATGGCTATGTTTTTGTCCATGTGATAAGAAGCTCCAGAATTAATGAGCCACTTATGAGAATGAGAAGAAGAAGATACATTTAGAAAATAATTAGACCGAGATGCTTGATAACCACATGTAGAAAGTGTTATTCCGGAAGACGAAGTTGAAGTTGAAGGGTGCTCCAAATGGATGTTATGCTTCCTTATTGTTGCTTCCAAGGCTTCCATCTTCTTAAAGCATTTGGATTCTAAGTAGCCATCTCGATTACAAAATTTGCAATGTCTATCAGTCTTCTTGCCTTTGTTTTTATTTTCCTTATCATTTTGTTACATTCATTTTTCATTTGAAACTGAAAGTGCTTAGGACCCTTGTTTGGTTTAGGACCATTCTTTTTATGATGTGGCTTCTTAGAATTCTTTGAACTTGGTTGTTGTTGGGTGGCTAAGGCTTTATTAGAACAGTTTCCAAGATTAAGAAGACTAAGATGTAAGAGTTTTTTCTTGTTCTCTTATTAAAGAATCACAAAAGACAGCAAAAGAGTGGGACTTGTAGTATTGTCCTTGATAAATGAAGGCTTCTCTAATAGAACAGAAGGTGGAAATAGGAACATAGTAAGCTGGTCCCAACTTAGTAAGAATGGAATAGATAAGCCTACCTTGTTTCCTCTTAACCTTAACAACTTCCAAGAGAAGTATAAGGGTCTTGAACTTGGACAAAAAGTCTTCAATCGAAGAAAAATTATTGGGGTCCAATGTAAGCAACTCATTTTTGAGTTCATTGACTCTAATTTCATTTTCAATTACAAAAAAATTATTCAGTTGTTTCATTACTTCATTAGGGGTATCAAGTTTTGCAATATGGAATCTAATTTTTGGAGAAATAAAAATCCCTATCAACCCATGTGCTTTATCTTGCCTATTTTCCCATTTGGCTTTCTTATCTTCACCTTTAGATTTAGACTCTTTTTTTGAGGTTATTCTATAAAGCCCTTTACTTCTAAGTAAATCCTGAATTTAGGACACCCATTAGAAGTAATAGGTACTGTCAAGAATAACTTGGCACGAACTTTTCATTTTAACAAAAACCGAAGTTGTAGATGCTGAAACTGTGTGTTCCAATGGAAATATCTTGAAAAATTAGGCCGATTAAAAAAAACAGCTGTGAAAATGGCTTCTGGATGAAGACATTATCGATTTTTAAAGAAAACTTGTTGAAGATGCAGATGAAGTACGTGAATGTGCGGAAGTGAATGATATTATTTATTTTTAAAAAAATAACACGTCATTTCAAAATTAATCTAATTAGCTCACTTTAAAAAAAAATATATGTGACCAACTTTTATAAATGAGTGAAAGTTATGTTGAAAAGTGGCAACAAGAAATTGCTAAAAATAGAGGTGCTAAAAATAGCACTGATAAAAATAGTAGTTTGGGTACCAATGCTGGATTGGGCAATAGGGAATGAAAAATGGAAGTGCTAGAAATAGAAGTTCTATTTTTAGCATTTCAGGATGGATTCCTATTTTAGTCAGTCCCTGCACTAAAAATAGGAAGTAAAATTCGAATTTTATATTAATAGTTGTTTGTAAATTAATTATTTAATTCATCTGGAGTTAACTAGTTAAGGAAAAACAAACTTGAAGTCTATGTAAGGACATGCAACATTTTATCTATTAATTGATGAATTTATCCATCAGTTAAAGAGATAAGGATGAGTTGTAATTAGTTGGCTCTGTTAACTGAGTCATGTCCAATTATATTAATTTAACAAGTTTTTAAATTAATGAGATTCAGTTTGTTAATGCTTGCATGCATGTAACGACTGGTATTATCAGATAACTATGTATTCCCTCACAGATAACCGATGCATGTCAATTCAAATAGAGATCCAGTTGAGATCAAAGAAAGGGCATTGTACTATTAGTTGGATGAATATTTTTCCTATAAAGGAAGCTCGTCCATGATGGGGATTTATCTCCTTCAAGTTTGTGCAGTCACATCAAAGGTTAGTGAGTGTGTGAAGAGGCCAATTCACATAGGTGGCAGCACTAGACCCCAAGGAAAGTGCACAAGGAAATAGGAGGCTTGGAGGGCAGAGGAGAAGGTTTTTGAGAAGCCTTTGACTATATATGAGTAGCAGAGGGATTGTACTGAGAGTTAGATAGCTTCCAAGCTAAGGCCTTGTGTAATTCAGACTATATTTCCACTTGTATGATAATACAAAGATGGGGTTTTAGGCAAGTGCTTTCCTGGGTAAATTCTTTTGTTTTATGTGTGTTCCTATTTTATGTGTGTAATTCAAACTATATTTCCACTTGTATGTGTTATCACCTAAATCCACCTTAAGCTGAAGGAAGGCAAAATTCAGGGTAACCACAAACCACACTCAGTCTAGTAGCTAGCCCTACCTGAACAGGAGAGGGCTCTCTCCGAGTCACACTCAGTGAATAGATAAATGAAATGGCCTGAGATGACCTACAACAAAATATATATCTTAGGCTAGTAAGTGAATATGGATACAAGAAGTGATTTTTATGAATGACTGTGTTTTTGGGATGGTATGGGACCAATGGACCTCAATGAACAGAGAATTTAATACAAAGGCACAGATTACTTCGTGAGGCAAGATAGGTGGAAAGCCTAGAAATTTAGTTTAAGATAGTGCGGAATGGAGAGATTTATTAAGAGGGTGAAAAGGGCATGGAAAACATGAATCCTTTTCAACAGAAGATATGAACACTGAACATGAAATTTTCCCACAGGCAGAGCAATAAAATTGAATTCTACCTTATCCAACTTAAAGAAATTTCACTGGAAATGAATATGAAATGAACTATGAAACATAACAAGATACATATGAAACATAAGAGACACATTTGCTACACTCACAACCACATGAATCTCATGAAACAACACCGCTTCCTTTCATTAATCCTCTGTAAAAAATATATAATGAAGAAATAGAGTTTCTTTCCCACAGTCTCCCAGAAGTTACAAGCCAACCAACCCTTTGCAAATGGTTTGCATACAATATATAGAATGTTCCATGAAGAGATAGAATTCCCAAGGGTTTGGGAGTTACTTGAATCATTACAAAATGAAGGTGGAGAGCCAAACATCAGCTACAGGTGCAGCGCCACAAACCTGACAAATGGCTTGGGTGACCCTTTGCCTTACTTTACCACTTGGATAGATGCCCATATGGAGTGAAAGTGCTTTAATAGCACCTATGGTGTTTAAAAATGAAGTGTAGATGAGAGGGCCCACTTATGAAAAGTTGTGAAGCGAAATTTCGCGAAATAGAGGCAATTTGGACCTTTTTTCCTATATGCGTCGTGCCCTTTTCTATATGCGTCATGCCACTTTGAGGCTTGTTTTGAGGCACTTTTAGGAGTCAAAAATGTGTCCAAGTGTGCTTGTTGGAAATTTTGTCCTCTCTACTTTCCAACCCAAGTGGAATTTTTGAATTTAGAGTTCATTTGCCCCTCCAAATCTTCATTCTCCCAAGACTGCTTCCTGTGTGTCAAAATAGGGGCAGTGAGGCCATTGTTTGGGTGTTTTTGACCTCCTGGAGACTCAAATCATGCCCAAATTTCTTACCCGAGTGCCAGTAGTCGTGATTTTTCCTACTGAATCCAAAAATGCAAACCATTTCTCATTTGGAGCTCCCAATCCTATGCGTCGCGCCGGTAGCTCGACGCGTATAGAGAAAAAACCTGTGTTTGTGCCCAAAAATTCCCATGTGACCAAAATTGTCCCAAATTTCTTGAAATTTGGGCTGGAGGTTCCTTATCAAATGTTATACTGGGTCAAAGAGGCTTCAGTCAATATCTAAAGTCGATCGAGCTGCATTTTCCTCTTTTGCTTCTTGATTGCCTTCCTCAATTTCGCCTTCAAATTCCTGATTCGGGCCTTGCACACTTTGTTCTGCGCCATGTAGTGGAAATCCATGTGTCTCAGCAAGGCATGGTCCTTGTCGGACTTGTCCAGCAGCCTCTAAGTGGATGTTCACTTTCTCTAAAACACACTCCCGGTCCTCATTTCTTTGCTCCATAGGTCTACCTTGTGCTGCCATGATGTGTTGCCTGTTTTCCTTGATCAGTTGCAAGTCTATCTCAGCTTGCCGATCCTCAAGTTGTTTATTCCTCTACTCTAGGCATGTCATATTCCTTTTGGCTCTCCCATATTAGGCATGCCAGTAGCTAATGAAATAGCCAAAGTAACACTAGCCAAAGTAACTTGAGCACCATGCGACTGTAGAACAAATAGGCGAGCCAACTCATGATGAAATTGAACATTTGCAACCCTTTCACAAAACTCATAGCATGACTGAAATTGAAAACAGGACATAGCAGGAGGGCAGGCCTGAAATTCTGTAAGGGTGGTCGATTCCTCTCTAACATGTCTGCCACTCTTATGAGGCCTCCGGGGTGCCTGTTCTTCCAAGGGAGAGTCACTTTGGGTTTCTACCTGATAGTCCGATGAGTACTCAGATGCTATGATTGCTATGTAAAATACCCTAAAGACAAGATGATTTTTGTGTATGAACTCTGCTTGAACTGCTCTTTTTGGTGTTGTATTTCAATTTCTACCACCAAGGGAAAAAACAAATGCAATAGGGACTGTTAGGGATTGTTAGGAAGGGGAAACAATATTGAGGAATGGGAATAATTGGGAGAAATTAAATAGGGAAATATGGCATAGGGTTTGAGGTTTTGATGAATGGGAACAATGTTTATGGTTTGGGATTTGTTGATAGGTTTTTTTGTGTGGGGTTGGAGGATTTACGATAGAGTACGTAGGGGAAAAGGGTAATGAATTTAGGTGATAGGGATTTAGGGATTAGTGAAAATAAGGGAACAATGGGAGGGAGACAAAATCTTGGTGGCAAAAATAGTGAATTGTAAACCTGGCTGCAATTGGCTTGAGGATCCTTTAGAAGTAGGTTTTGAAAATTTTTATTCCAACCATTATCACCCATTAACCATCGTATTTTACCATAAAATTTGATGCAATGGCAACATAGCAAGCCTACCTGGAAAATATAGGCAAAGCATTATAAATTTGGAGAAATTTCAATGAATTTCAGGCCTTTTAGCCCTGTGTGCCGCACATCCCATGTGCGTCGCGCCAGTGTAAATTTACACTGGAAAATCTCTCTTTGTGCGCCACACTCCCTATGTGCGTCATGCATTTTTCCATGTGACTTTTGGAGGCGTTATCAGTGTCCAAATTGGTTGCAGGATAATTCATTGGAAAGGTATTTCAGTGTACTTTCCAACCCAGCCATAATTTTTCAATTTGGAGTTCATTTGCCCTATCAAAAGTCAAATCACCCAAGACTAGTCAAAATGTGCCAAATGAGACTACCTCAAGGCAGAGTACTGTCGCAGTCAACTTTTGAAGGTGTTCCTCAACTCCAAATTGAGCTCATGATATCTCATTGGAAATATCTTTGTGTCTAGTTATCATGTTACTCATCCATCAAGTCATTTAGCTAACCAAGCTATGAGCAAACTTGATTTTCCCAAGGTCACTTCATAGGTGTACCAATTCTCCCAAGGCAATTGTATTTTTGACATTTCTCTAAAACCATGACACCTGTGTAAAGATTGAAGGACTCTTGTCTTCCTTGGTCAGTTATGGACAAAAAACTCTCTCAGTTTTCCCAAATTCATCTTTTATTGCTCAGAAACAGCATTTGAGTGAAACATATCCCGATGTGTGGGATAAGCGATTTTCCAAAATGAAGCGAAATGAAGGGGATAGGGGGCTTCTAACTTCTTTAGAAAACTTAGGGAAGTGGGGAGGGATGTTAGAAAGTAGGAGGAAGTGGAATCTCAGAAATTGAGTGAGGGGAAGGGGTCGAAAAAGGAAAAACACAGACCTAGCCCAAAAAATTGCCAAGTTGTAGCAAGAAACTAGGGTTTGTGCGAAAATGAGGAATTTGGGGGATCGTAGAGATGGAAAGTGTTTGATAAGGTATTTTAAGTATAGGGGATGGTGTATGAACATCAGGATACAAGTTTTGCCGATGATTCGTCCGTCCAAGAGAACTTGCCTTCAAAACCCTAGGAGAGGGAAATGACCTTACCTAGGCCCAACTGAAGCATGAACAAGGTGTAAAATGACCCAGTGGAAATTGACATGATGATGACAACCCTTTGAATGATGGTACACTCAGTTTGAATGGTGACATGGAACGTCATTTGGATAACTTTGACAAGGGTAAAATCAAACCCTAGACCTAATGCCTAGTGATCAAATTTTGCTTGAAGACTCATTGAAATGACAAAATTTGACCTTGACACCTTAAAATCACTTCTGTAAGAGCATGTTTGATCACTGGAGGAAGGCTTCAAAGACTGACACTAACATTGGCTCCAATGGGGGATGGTAGCTCCTTGGAGGTGCCAAGAACAATGGATCTCTGGAAGAGCTGGACAGTGCCTTTTGTCCATTGGGCTATGGAGTCATTATTTTGACAAACCACACAAGACTCTGACTCATTTATTTACTAAAACCTAACTCATACTGACTTAATTGTGGAACCAACATGACTGAAAAAACTGACTCAATGCAAAAGGAAATGACTCATGACTGACTTAACTAAAACAAGAACTTACAAAACTTGTTTCAATGGCAGCAGTCCATCAAGATTTGAGGGTTTCAAATCATGATGACAGACACATGCGTACTAATGCAATATGTACAATCATGCGTAATGCGTCTTCCAACGTAACCAATCAATTAGATGCCTCCTTGATTGATTCTCCTGATCAGATCCTCTGGTCAACAACACATACTGGTAACTAGGCATCCAAAAACATGATTGACCATGATCTCCTTCATCACTGAATACTGCAATAATCAACTTCACTGCTAACTGCAACAGATTTGCCATTGGATCATGAAAAACATGAACATTTTCCTCGTGCTAAAGAAACAAGGTATCTTTTTCTTTTGATTCTGATCTTCCTTCATAATGTACTTCAGAAAAGGTATGGTCCTGGTCCTCAAAAATTTCTGAACAAGTGGATGAGTAGATTTCATCTTCAAAAAACATTTCAAAACATGAGACATATGAGGACAAATCTGAAAGGGAATCCTAAATGGTCTGGTTTGTTGAAGTCTAAATATATTGTAGATCATCTTCATATGATATGACAGACAGATTGTCTTTACATTCGTCAATCATGAGAAAAGAAAATTCAAATGATTCTTGAAACCCAACACAATCATTTATATCATCTACCATAAATTCACCTACATCTTTTTCACTTATTTTAACAAAATTCTCATCTTGTTGTTCATGAGCTGACTAGACTACCTCTTTATGAAGGCTTTGATCTGATGACATGAGAAAATTTGGATTCAAAACTTTGTTTTCTTCATTCCAGGTGATTTTAACAACAAAATTCTCTTTCATGGGACTTAGTACAAGGTTTTCTTGGTCATCACAATCTGAATCTACATCTAAAATGGCTGCCTTGACATTATCACATTCTGGAATTAGAACTGGACTTCCTTGCATGTTGTCTTCTTCTATGGACAGATTTGAATAGACCCTTTTTCTTTCATCACTTTCAGTCATATGGACCTCTTCAACCCATTGATCTATAAATCTGTTCACCGGACTGTCATCCTTTTCAAAAGAGGAAGAAGTTTCACCAACACTTTCTTGACCATGTGTGCACTGCAAATCTGCTTTAGCTTGAGCTGGAACATGACCGTGCAAGAGTTGATCTATATCATCTTCAGACAAAGGAGATAAGTCCTTTTGTTTCCTTTTGCTCAAACAGTGATTGTCTTCAATATTTTCAAGTGAAAGAGTATATAAATTTTCCTCAAACTGCTGATCCATTTCATGTAATTCATGTTGACTATCAAGAGGAAAAACTCCTTCATCTTCCACCATACTAAAATCTTGATCATGCTGCAAATTTTCCTGATCATCTTCATGCTGGTGAAATGGGTTTTCATGCAGGGCTTCCATGATCTCTTCATCCGTGAAATTATCATCTTCATAATATTTTTCAAGGCTTTCAATAAAACCATCAGCGTACTTGCAATAGTCATGAACTAAATTTAATGTTGGATAAGAGTCTTCAGACTTCTCAAGGAACATGGCATGAAAATCCTCTAAACAGTAAATAAAAGCAGGCGACAAACTTTCATATCAAGAATGGGCTTTACCTTCTAGAGTGGCCAGGAATATCTTCATTAAGCAATCTTCAGGAAAATCAACCTTCAACTTGCGAATATGCATGTGAAATCGAACTAGATGTAAATCAGCGTCCTTCTTACCATCATCTTTAAACGTAAGCAGATTCATTGACCAATCTACCTTCAAAATTTTATTTGGGAAGCCTAGGATGTGATCTTGGCTCATGGGAGCGTATCTTCTTGCAATCCGCTCCATTTTAAAAATCCTCAAAACTATTGATCCCTCTGGAGTGGATTCACCATGAAGTACCGGTTGCTAGATTCTTCAGTGAAAGGAGTCGCCAGGTGAATGATTTTAGCTGTCTTCTTATCTCTGCTCGTTTTTCACCATCAACCATCAGATCTAAGCTTCATAGATGTACTAGGGCAGAACAATATTCAAGCAAACCATTTTGTCCCCAGCGGAGTCGCCACTATGTTATCACCTAAATCTGCCTTAGGCTGAAGGAAGGCAAAATTCAGGGTAACCACAAACCATGCTCAGTCTGGTAGCTAGCCCTACCAGAACAGAAGAGGGCTTTCTTGAAGTCACACTTAGTGAATAGATAAACGAAATGGCCTGAGATGACTTACAGTGAAATATTTATCTTAGGCTAGTAAGTGAATATGGATACAAAAAGTAATTTTTATGAATGACTGTGTTTCTGGGATGGTATGGGACCAATTGACTTCCATGAACAGAGAATTTAATACAAAGGCAGAAATTACTTCATGAGCCAAGATAGGAAGAAAGCCTAGAAATTTAGTTTAAGATAGTGCGGAATGGAGAGATTGATTAAGAGGGTGAAAAGGGCATGGACAACATGAATCCTTTTCAACTGAAGAATGGACACTGAACATGAAATTTTCCCACAGGCAGAGCAATAAAATTGAATTCTACCTTATCCAACTTAGAAAATTTCAATCGAAATGAATATGAAATGAACTATGAAACATAAAAAGATACATATGAAACACAAGAGACACATTTTCTAGACTCACAACCACATGAATCTCATGAAACAGAGCCGTTGCCTTTCTTTAATCCTCTGTAAAACATATACAATGAAGAAACAGAGTTTCTTTCCCACAATCTCCCAGAAGTTACAAGCCAGCCAACCCTTTGCAAATGGTTTGCATACAATATATAGAATGTTCCATAAAAAGATAGAATTCCCAAGGGTTGGGGAGTTACTCGAATCATTACAAAATGAAGGTGGAGAGGCAAACATCAGCTATAGGTGCAGTGCCACAAACATGACAAATGGCTTTGGTGACACATTTGCCTTCCTTCGCCACTTGGATAGATGTTCATCTGGAGTGAAAGTGATTTAATAGCTTCCAATGGTGTCAAAAAATGAAGTGTAGATGAGACGACCCACTTATGAAAAGTCGCGAAGTGAAATTTCGCAAAACAGAGGCAATTTGGGCCTTTTTTCCTATATGCGCCACGCCCTTTTCTGTATGCATTGCGCCACTTTGAGGCCAGTTTTGAGGCACTTGCAGGAGTCCAAAATGTGCCCAAGTGTGCTTGTTGGAAAGCCTAACCCCTCTGCTTTCCAACCGAAGTGGAATTTGTGAATTTGGAGCTCCTTGTCCCCTCCAAATATTCATTCTCCCAAGACTGCTTCCTGTGTGTCAAAATAGGGGCAGTGAGGCCATGTTTTGGGTGTTTTTGACCTCCTGGAGACTCAAATCATGCCCAAATTTCTTGCCCAAGTGCTAGTAGATGTGATTTTTCCTACTTAATCCAAAAATGCAAACCATTTCTCATTTGGAGCTCCCAATCCTACATGGGCGCGTATAGAGAAAAAACCTGTGTTTGTGCCAAAAAATTCCCATGTGACCAAAATTGTCCCAAATTTCTTGAAATTTGGGCTGGAGGTTCCTTATCAAATGTTATACTAGACCAAAGAGGCTTCGGCCAATATATGAAGTCGATTGAGCTCCATTTGCCTCTTTTGCTTCTTGATTGCCTTCCTCAATTTCACCTTCAAATTCCTGATTTGAGCCTTGCACACTTTGTTCCATGCCATGTAGTGGAAAGCCATGTGTCTCAGCAAGGCATGGTCCTTGTCGACCTTGTCCAGCAGCCTCTAAGTGGATGTTCACTTTCTCTAAAACATACTCCCGGTCCTCATTTCTTTGCTCCATAGGTCTACCTTGTGCTGCCATGATGTGTTGCTGGTTTTCCTTGATCAGTTGCAACTTTATCTCAACTTGTCGATCCTCAAGTTGTTTGTTCCTATGCTCTAGGTATGTCATATTCCATTTGGCTCTCCCATATTAGGCATGTCGGTAGCTAATGAAATAGACTCCAGTGTAAGTGTGAAAGTAACACCAGCCAAAGTAACTTGAGCACCATGCAAATGTAGAACAAATAAGCAAGCCAACTCATGGTGAAATTGAACATTTGCAACCCTTTCACAAAAATCATAGCATGACTTAAACTGAAAACAAGATATAGCAAGAGGGCAGGCCTGCAATTCTGTAAGGGTGGTCGGTTCCTCTCTAACATTTCTCCCACTCTTATGAGGCCTCCGGAGTGCCTGTTCTTCCAAGGGAGATTCACTTTTGGTTTCTACCTCATAGTCCGATGAATGCTCAAATGCTATTACTGCTATACAAAATACCCTGAAGACAAGATGACTGCTATGTATGAACTGTGCTTGAACTGCTCTTTTTGGCGTTGTATTTCAATTTCTACCGTCAAGGGAAAAAACAAATGCAATAGGGACTGTTAGGGATTGTTAGGAATGGGAAACAATATTGAGGAATGGGAATAATTGGGAGAAATTAAATAGGGAAATATGGGATAGGGTTTCAGGTTTTGATGCATGGGAATAGTGTTTATGGTTTGGGATTTGTTGATAGGTTTTGTTGTGTGGGGTTGGAGGATTTAGGATAGAGTATGTAGGGGAAAGGGGTGATGAATTTAGGTGATAGGGATTTAGTGATTAGTGAAAATAAGGGAACAATGGGAGGGAGACAAAATATTGGTGGAAAAAACAGTGAATTTTAAACCTGTTTGGAATTGGCTTGAGGATCCTTTAGAAGTAGATTTTGAAAATTTTTATTGCAACCACTATCTCCCATTAACCACCGCCTTTTACCATAAAATTTGATGCAATGGCAAGATAGCAAGCCTACCTGGCAAATATAGGCAAAGCATTAGCAACTTGGAGAAATTTCAATGAATTTCAGGCCTTTTAGCCCTATGCGCCGCACCTCCCATGTGCGTCGTGCCAGTGTAAATTTACATTGGAAAATCTCCCTCTGTGCGCCTCGCCTTTTTCCAGGTGACTTTTGGAGGCCTTCCCGGTGTCCAAATTGGGTGCAGGATAGCTCGTTCGAAAGGCCTTTGAGTCTAACTTTCAACTCATCTAGAATATTTCAATTTGGAATTAATTTTCCCTGTAAAAAAATCAAATCTCCGAAGACTGGTGAAAATGTGCCAAATGAGACTGCCTCAAGGTAGAGTATTGTTGCAGTCAACTTTTTAAGGTGTTCCTCAACTCCAAATTGAGCTCATGATAGCGCATTGGAAAGATCTTTGTGTCTAGTTATCATGTTGCTCATCCACAAAGTCATTTGGGCAACCAAGATGGGAGACAACTTGATTTTCCGAAGATCACTTCAGAGGTGTATCAATTCTCCCAAGGCAATTGTATTTTTGACATTTCTATAAAACCATGACACCTGTGTAACAAGTGAAGGAGGTTTTTCTTCCTTGGTCTAGTGTGGACAAAAAAATATCTCAGTTTTCCCAAATTCATCTTTTATTGCTCAAAAACATCTTTTGAGTGAAACATATCCTGATGTGTGGGACAAGGGATTTGCCGAAATGAAGTGAAATGAAGGGGATAGGGGGCTTATAACTTCTTCAGAAAACTTAGGGAAGTGGGGAGGGATGTTAGAAAGTAGGGAAAAGTGGAACCTTAGAAATTGAGTTAGGGGAAGGAGTCAAAAAATGCAAAACACAGGCCTAGCCTAGAAAATTTCCAAGTTGTAGCAAGAAACTAGGGTTTGTGCGAAAATGAGGAATTTGGGGGATCTCAGTGATGGGAAGTGTTTGATAAGGTATTGTAAGGATAGGGGAAGGTGTATGAACATCTGGATACAAGTTTTGCCGATTATTCGACCGTCCAAGAGAACTTGGCTTCAAAACGCTAGGAGAGGGAAATGACCTTACCTAGGCGCAACTGAAGCATGAACAAGGTGTAAAATGACCTAGTGGAACTTGACATGATGATGACAAACCTTTGAATGATGGTACACTCAGTTTGAATGGTGACATGGAACTTCATTTGGACAACTTTGGCAAAGGTAAAATCAAACCCTAGACCTAATGCCTAGTGACCAAATTTTGCTTGAAGACTCATTGAAATGACAAAATTTGACCTTGACACCTTAAAATCACTTGTGTAAGAGAATGTTTGATCACTAGAGGAAGGCTGCAAAGGCTGAAACTAACAGTATGATAATACAGAGATGGGGTTTTAGGCAGGTGCTTTCCCCGGGTAAATTCTTTTGTTTTAGTTATATGTGTTCCTATTGATGTTGCTTATGGTTGATTAAGTTTTCGATAAATTGTTTGTAGAAGTAGATCAAGCGTTTTGCTTTAGTACATTGCATTACCAGGTTAATCTACATGAGGGAAATTTCTACATGGTATTACAACTAGCTGATTTGTAGAAAATTTTCTACATGGTATCAAAGATAGCTGATTTGTAGGAAAAAATCTACAAAATTATACATGGTATCAGAGCACATGTGATCAAGGAGAGAAAAATGTATGAGAGGAGATTTCAAAGTTTTGAGTTTTTGGAAGGGATTTTGTAGAGAATATTTGAAAATTTATGTACATGCTTTTATAAATAAATACCATATTTGGATTCCTTGTGGAAAAATACCCAAAATCAAAAAAACAATCGACTGAATTGGAGTTCGGATGGGGGAAATATCACTAATTTAAAATCAACTCTTTTTCTAGAAATTTTCGTGATGGCAGGAAAGTGGAAATAGATTGGTGTGCTAGCCAAGAACCTGTATGTACTTGAGGTACAAGATGCATGCAAAGCCTTGAGGAGAAAGGAAAAGGTTAAATACTTGGTGGTGGAGAGGAAGAGTAAATTACCTCTCAACATGCAGAGCCAAAAGAAGTCTCAAACAATTGTGTAGGAGCCATGACTGGTGCTATAGCTTCAGGAGGTTGTGGAGCATCGAAAACAAGGGAAGTTGAGAGGAGATCATGTGGAGACATCTACTGATCTAAAGACGTCCATTAGGGGGAAGCTTCGAGCTAGGTGGGCAAAGGGATCACATGCAGGCATACCTCCAGGTAGGAGGTGGGGCGATGTGGAGTGAACGTCCCAAGGAGGAGGGGTAGGATCCTTGAGGTAACCAACCTCTTTGATTCAACATTCCTACAGAAGTCCCGATGAGCAGTAGAAAAACTAACTGATTGGGTAGAGACAAATGCGGATGGAGCGGCAGAGAGAGCTACAGTGTAGGGAATCCCAAGACAACGCAGAGCATGCAGGTTGCAGCAATACATGAGGCACAAGTGTGTTCCACAGTGCAGGGTAGCATAGAGAGGTGTGCAACGGTGCGAGATGCATGGAGATGTTGCAGTAGCATAGAGGTCAGAGAGGGAGCACTTGTCAGTGGTAGGTAGAGCTTCTGCATCAGACTATGTTTCTAGCCCAACATAGAGGTCAGTTGGGAGTTTTTTTTTGTTCCAAGAGTTGTTGGAGCAACCACAATTGGTAGATGTGTTGCATGCAGAACATTCCAGAGGTACATGATTGGGTTCGAGAGGAAGCCTTTCTTGTTGAGAGGGAGTGTTGAAAAGTGGCAACAAGAAATTGCTAAAAATAGAAGTGCTAAAAATAGCACTGCTAAAAATAGCATTTTGGTTACCAGTGTTGGATTGGGCAATAGGGAATGAAAAATGAAGTGCTAAAAATATAAATTCTGTTTTTAGTAGTTCAGGATGGATTCCTATTTTAGACAATCCCTGGACTAAAAATAGGAAGTAAAATTTGAATTTGATATTAACAACAATTTGTAAATTAATTAATTCATCTTGAGTTAATTAGTTAAGGAAACACAAACTTGAAGTCTATGTGAGGACATGCAACAATATATCAATTAATTGATGAATTTATCGATCAGTTAAAGAGACAAGGATGAGTTGTAATTAATTGGCTTAGTTAACTGAGCCAAGTCCAGTTATATTAATTAAACAAGTTGATAAATTAATGAGATTTAGTTTGTTAATTCTTGCATGCATGTAACAACAGGTATTTTTAGATAATTTTGTATTCACTCATGGATAACTGATGCATGTCAGTTTAGATAGAGACATAGTTGAGATTAGAGAAGGGGTATGTTACAGGGAATAGTGTCCACTCGGAGCTATTATTCCCGCTAAGACTGGTAGCTATCTTAGAAAAAAACAAGTAAAGACTACTTTCGTTTTCCTTTATGAAAATAGATAAGAGTGGAACAAAGGACACCAACCTTAGTCTTGCGCTTGGTTCCTTCATTCATTCCTCTCCTTCCTGATAGATCTTTGCTACTTCTTCTTCGTCTGCCCAGCTTCAAAGAGCACCTGTGGAATCAAAGAAGCATAATACTATTGAGGAACAGAGATCTATATTCATAAATAACACAGGACTAGATATGTATTAACCACAGCAATGCATATATAATCAAACATACAAGAATATGGAGGAAAACTTGAATAGCTTTATTAATATCAAGAATAGCAAGAGGATTACAGCAAATTGTTCTAACCCAGCATCATCCTCCAGCAAGAAAGCCCTTCTTCACCTCAAGTAATTCTTAGATCACCCAACACTATGAAGTTTCACTAGAAATCCAACAACACTTCTCTACAAGATACAAGATTCCAGCCTTTGGGTCTCTGTGATGAGGGATCCATATATAGATGATTGTAGGGGGGTGAGTCATCTTCTGGGGTCTTGATTAGTGTCCTCTCTCTGATATTTCTTGATTCCATTTGGACACTGATGATCACTTACTCATCCTTGGTCGAAAACAGAGAGGCAAGCGTCAAAGGGGAAGCTTCTGGAAGATTCTATGATCTTCCACCTCGCAAACTGTCTCTGCCATTTGTCCATTCTCACCCATCGCACCCTACAAAGGGTCCATTCAGTATGCATCGTACCGTTTACACTGGGAAGGTGATATGCATCGCACCCTCTGCACTGGGTATTCAGTATGGTCCAGTTTTGACCATTTCTGAGCAATTTTTAGTGGAGAACTTCTGGGAGATGATGTAGTCAGCTGACCTTGTTCCTTTAGGTAGTTAAGAAACACTTTTAGGGAATTAGGAGCCCTCAGTTTATGCACATTTATAATTGGGGTTGCGGTGCCCAAAAATGTCTATAACAGTTGCCCCCTAAAGCATGACATCGTTAATCTTTTGATGTCGGGTGAAATGCTTTATCATTAGGATCCGAAGTTCTTTCGAGCTGGGAGGTGACCTGTAATAAGATACAATACATTACATTATCTTCATAATGTTTTTCATGATCTAGCTGAGGCGAGCATTCCCATGCTCAGCTTTATAAATTCATTTTCATGTACATAGGATAGACAATCGTCTGTGTAGCAGACTGATGGTTCGGACTCATCATCCTTTGATTTGGATGATCATCTGTTTGGCAGTGATGTACATTTGATGTCTTTATATTCCTAAATATATTGCAGCCTGGGTGGATGAAACTAGATCCGGGGTCTTCAAAACTCGTTCAATCTTCACTAGGAGTACAAGTCGATCCATGTGAAGAAATGTTCTAGAGTCGAACATGGAAAGACATCACCTAATTACCAACCAATGATGTAAGTTGTTAACAGGCGCGAGAGGAATCACCAATAATGACAATGACCCTCAAGGTACTACAGTACAATTCACGTGGTGTGAAAAAGGACTTGGCATCGAACGCCAGGCAAAATCTCTTGGTTGAAGGGCATTAATGTAAACCTGTCACCGAAAGTGAGAAACTTGTCATTGAGGCATGCAAGCTTCAAAGTACTGAAAAGGTTCTTCCTAGGTCGACTTCTGAGATAATGAGCTGATGTCGACAAGAAGTGACCTACCATAGGAGGGCCTTAATGAATCCCACATCTACGACATGGAAGGAAGCAAATGATTTTTGAGGTCAAAACGATCTGATGATACAGGGTTCAGGGTGGTGATCATGAAAGAATGGAGCGTGAATGTATTGGAGCGGGTGAGACACAGTTGGATTCTCTGAATGACTTCTCTTGAACATATCGGCAACACTGATGATGGATTGGTAGCGTTAACCCTAAATATGGATGGTGTGACGGACCAATGGTGATATGACCAGTGAACGGAACAACCCAACCCGACTCGGGTGCAGAGAGAAAGTGTCATGTTCAAGAGTGACTTGCTACTAGTAAAGTTTCTTCAAGTTTTCTTCCCAATTTTTCCCAGTCATTGCTGACCAGTACCTCTTTATTTTTTCAAGATTGACAAGGATAACATATTCTTGTTCTATAATTCACCCTTCGAGTGAACCTGTCACTATGTTTTAACGAGCCTAGTGACAGTGAAAGTCGTTCTCGTCCATCTGGACGAGTTTGTCACTATTCAGTTTTAAGGAGTTTAACGACAAAGATAACTCAGTCCTTTTCAATTTTAGAGAGTCTGAAAGGGATGGAAAGGAAACTCCAAAGATTCTTTTCATTATATAATCCATTAAATTCGAAAAAGCGTAAAATAATACGAAAGGGATGAATGTTCGGTAATTTTAATGAGCCGAACAAGACAAGCACTCGATCTTTTTGTGTAATAATCCCTCAAGTCCAAAAAGATTAAAATCTAGAGGAGGGATAACACTTCTGATGACTTTAATGAGCCAGAGAGGCTAATCGCTTGGAAATCTTTTCATATTTTATGAGTCAGTTTAAAAGAGCTTAAAGGAGACTTGTTTTTTGAGGAACGGGTGATGATTTTGGGTAACAGCTGATTCCAGGTAAGGTTTGGAATTTTCCATTCACGGTAGTGTCACAAGGATGGCTAATAGAATCACTCTTCATAGATGTTCCTCGAAAGGGTAAACAATCAAATGGAGGTGAATGATCGGCTAAAAATAGAGTGGAGGTGATGATGAGAACACGACCAAGGCTCAAAAGCTGATGATAATGCATTCACAATGGTTATTTACGAGAAAATTGGTTCATTTTTTAATGAGCTTAAACTCTGGAGGAAACATTTGTTCATTGCTTATGTTTATTTTTTAATGAGCTTGAATTTCGCGTTAAAACTGCTCGTGCCAGTCATATAATAAGGATATCTCACCTAAGATGCCATTTTTTATGGGGTTTGCACCTTTTAAAGCTTTGCCCCAGATCCTTTCTTTATGCAAGCTAGGATCGCTCTTCGCTTGCATGCAAAAAGGTTTGCATGCCCTCAGGTATAGAAAAATATTTCCAGTCTACCATATGAAAGGTCTCCATCCACGTCGCAAACAAAATGCTTCCTTGGCGATGTCTACCGAAATAGACAAAGGTGAGTGGTGTAGTCGCCTCCACTGACATAAATTTGACGAGGGAATCTTATTCCAGTCTAACTCCATTTTCCTTTCAAGACGAGTGTTGGACCAGTCATCTTCCTCTACGTAAACCTACTCTATACCCAAGGCTTCCCTGCCGAAGCAGGCTAGGGTGCATGCCCCCTAGGTTTCAGTCATATGATCCTGAATCACTCGCGCTCATCAAGTGGACAGAATGGAGATCAATGAAACATTCCTTGCGTGAAAAAGACCATTTAGGGACGGTGTTTGACTATTTTCTATGTGTGAACTGGTGTATGATAGTTGGTCTACGAGCTTGACCACTCTGCCTTCATGCGGAAAACACATTACTCTAAAGAGTGAGGAGACGACGGCTCCCATGTAGTAAATATAGTCACGCCCAAGGAGTAGATTATAATCCAGGGGTCCTTGGACTACCATCACATTCACGTGAATGGTTTTCCTTCTCAAAGTAATGGGCACATTGGGAAGGATCCCTAACGGTCAACTGGTTCCTTTGTCAAAGCCTATCAGATTTCTGATTTCAGGCAAAAGCGATGGCGAACCAAGTGCTTTCCAAGCAGTTGAGGAAAGGATACTCACAGAAGCCCCTTCATCTATGATGGTACTAGCCATGACCATTTTGTAAGCTTGTACAATGATTCAGAATGGTACACTAGCTGGTAAATGGGGTTTGCATAGTAGATTCCAGTAGAAGGAAACGACTAGGTCGCTTGGAGGTGGGACCGAATAAATGGCCGGATACGACTCTAATGAATTTCCTTCCTGCGATAAAGGAATGGGTAGACTGCCCCCAAGTTCACCAGAGTCTGTGTTTATGGAACGAATTTGAACAGTGTCGTTCTCTCTCTTCAGTGACGGTATCATTCGAAGATGAACCTTCTGAGGGAAAGACCAGGTCAGCTGCCGCCTCGACCTTTTGACTTTCGTCTGGTATGGATTCAGAGGGTTCATTTTCAATGATAGACGTTTCAGCTGACCACAATGGCGTGCCAGCCGGATTTTCAACTAGTGGTGGACTCGGCAAGAGTTTCTTATATCCAGGAGGAAGTTGTAGCGGTGAAGCAAGACAGTCATCCAAAACTCTTTTAGCTTCATCTAGGAAGAGACAATGGTGGATGGCATGATCACCTTCACACAATTTACAAGGAAATTTTCGATTCCTTTTCTGTCTAGATACTTCGTTTTCACTGGTTGATGGTTTGCTTTCAACATGGTCATCAGAGGTTGACGACACCGGATTGTGCAAATGAGGAGACCAATCCCTTAAGATCTGAGGAATGCAAGGAAAATCTCGATGATAGTGGTCTCCTTTGCAAATGACACATGGAGATTTAGGTTTAGATGGTGTGGTGTGAGGAATTTCATTAGACGACGCATGGTTGCCCCTTTTCACTTTTGGCTCCTTCTTCTTCTTTTCTTTTTTCTCTTTCCGCTTCTTCTTCTTCTCAGTTACTTGATCTTTAGCTTTACTAGCTTTATCAAGCGAAGAGGAAGGAGGAGAGGGAGAAACAGACGAAGTAGAAGGCTAGGGGGTAACTCTAGTATCATCTAGTTGCTAACTTGACTGTTCGGGAATTATGGTATTCTAAATGACGGAGGTAGAGAAGAGCCATACGGGCAAACCAATCGCCAACCCTGGAAGTGACAATGTGGCCATATGGGGTGCACCAACATCTCCCCAAGAGGAGAAAGGACTAGGATTTCCCCCAAGGGGAAATTCTTTGTTGGTAGACTCCATTTTTCTCAACCTAAAGACCAACGAGGCAAATTGTGATGCTATTTCGATTAAAATAAATTTTAGACGCTTTGACACAACTTGTTTTTTCAATTTTAAAGAGTCAAGAAAAAACAAAAGATGACTCTAGTCGCCTTCGATTTTTAATGAGCCTAATGTGACAAGTGCTCAGATGGACCTTTTCTTTTAAGGAGTCTGAAATGGAACGAAAGAGACTTCTCTGGAAATTTAGGCAGAGGGGATTAGCAAACCAATCGCAAAACTGCAGAATACTTTTTACAGTACGACAATCAATCTTCTCGAATGTTGTGTTCAGTGCATTGCGATCGATAGGGTGGCAGACACATCTTCCTACGGATGAAGGATATAGCCTATTGTGGTCTCCCAATATATACACGACGGTACGTGGGAGCACAAGTCTGTACTGGCACTTGTTGTCTCAGAGTGGAGGAATCACCCAACCAAGAATGAAAACAACAGTTACCAGGTTTTACAACGCCGGAATACGTCTCTAGCCTAGACTTCTAGATGTTGTGCGTTAGGTTCCAAAGCATTTTTAGATTCATTAAATTTATTTTATAGTTGATCTTGTTTAAAAATTTGTCTTTCAAGTTCACTGCGTGATGTGTATACAATTCCTAAAATGTAGTCTAAGATGATAAACAACTATTTAATCTTCTTTTCGCAATGAAAATGCTAGCTACTAAGGAAAGAAAATTGAGAGTCTTTCAACAAAGAGCATAGAGCACACACTAAATGCATTGTCCTAAATCAAACCAAGTAGTCTAAATGCAAATGCACATGCATGTATTTGTTTTCAGCGTTCTTAATGTATGAATGACGATAAGAAAGCTAAGTGCAAATCTGAATTATTTTTCAAAGCGACAATACTTAACAAATTTCTTTTCAAAATAAAGTGAAGATAAGGGTGACACTTTGTGATTTCGAAATGAAAATTGTTTTTTGACACTTTAAAAACTACTAATTCAAATCATATACAAGAGTAACAATACAATCGACCATCAAGAACAATGGGATTCTCTTCTATGGCTGAAAATGACACTTTTAGATTAAGAAACGACAGTTCGACTACGCTACTTCTTTGCAAAAGAGAACTGAAAACGATGCACAATACATAAAAACGCTTACAGTTATT
The DNA here is from genome assembly GCA_000404065.3 of Pinus taeda. NCBI lineage: Eukaryota > Viridiplantae > Streptophyta > Pinopsida > Pinales > Pinaceae > Pinus > Pinus taeda. Next base: position 146,159 of record APFE030337259.1, read on the forward strand.
TGCACAATAGAGGTGGAATGATGGAAGAGAAGGGGGTTTGCACAGAGATATACTGACCATAGACAACAAAAATCCTGAATAGAACTGAAAAGAGTGAAGAAAAACCAAATTCTGAAGGTAAAATTAACCTTACCTGACGATCGCACCTATCACACAGGGAATCCAGTATGCATCTCACCTACTGCACACGGGAAGTGCGATGCATACAGACTACCTTGAAGGGAGGGTGCGATGGTACTAGTGCGAGACTTTTAACCAGTCTTTGCTCACAATTTACAGTTCAATTCAGGGATATAGGCCAAGTAAGTGATGTTCAGTAAATGTAAATCGGAGGGGTTGATGTAAGGAAGTTACTAGAGCCACCACTTAGGGAAATTAGAATGTTTGTAGATCGATTGTTCAATTTATAAACAAAACCTAGAGATAGACTGAAGCAGCATTGATCTACTTTGCATTTGTATAACAAATGCAGTTCGAAGGCTAGATGGCTTGACTTCAGGCTCTGTTTGTAAGTTTATAAAACAAACAAAGATAGACTAACAAACAATCTATTCGCTCCCCAGTGGAGTTGCCATTTTGTTACCGGGAATAGCGTCCACTCAGAGCTACTATTCCCACTAAGACTGGTAGCTATCTTAGAAACAAACAAGTAAAGACTACTTTCATTTTCCTTTATGAAAATAGATAAGAGTGGAGCAAAGGACACCAACCTTAGTCTTGCGCTTGGTTCCTTACTTCATTCCTCTCCTTCCTGATAGATCTTTGCCGCTTCTTCTTCATCTGCCCAGCTTCAAAGAGCACCTGTGGAATCAAAGCAGCATAATACTATCAAAGAACAGAGATCTATATTCATAAATAACACAAGACTAGATATGTATTAACCACACCAATGCATATATAATCAAACATACAAGAATGAGGAAAACTTGCATAGCTTTATTAATATCAAGAATAGCAAGAGGATTACAACCAATAGTTCTAACCCAGCATCATCCTCCAGCAAGAAAGTCCTTCTTCACCTCAAGTATAGCTTAGATCACCCAACACTATGAAGTTTCACCAGAAAACCAACACCACTTCTCTACAAGATACAAGATTCCAGCCTCTGGATCTCTGTGATGAGGGATCCATATATAGATGATTGCAGGAGGGTGAGTCATCTTCTGGGGTCTTGATTAGTGTCATCTCTCTGATAGTTCTTGATTCCACTTGGAGACTGATGATCTCCTACTCATCCTTGGTCAAAAACAAAGAGGCAAGTGTCAGAGGGGAAGCTTCTGGAAGATTCATTGATCTTCCACCTCACAAACTATCTATGCCATTTGTCCATTCTCACCCATCGCACCCTACAAAGGGGCCATTCAATATGCATCGCACCCTTTACACTGGGAAGGTGATATGCATCGCACCCTCTGCACTGGATATTGAGTATGGTCCAGTTTTGACCATTTCTGAGCAGTTTTTAGTGGAGAACTTCTGGGAGATGATGTAATCAGTTGACCTTGTTCCTTTAGGTAGTTAAGCAACACTTTTAAGGACTTAGGAGCCCTCAGTTTATGGAAATTTATGATTGGAGTTGCAGTGCCCAAAAATGCCTATAACAGGATAGTGTACTATTACTTAGATGAATATTTTTCCTATAAAGGAAGCTCATCCATGATGAGGGTTTATCTCCTTCATGTTTGTGTAGTTAGATCAGAGGTTAGTGAGTGTGTGAAGAGGCCAATTCACATAGGTGGCAGCATTGGACCCCAAGGAAACTACAAAAGGAAATAGGAGGCTTGGAGGCTAGTAGAGAAGGTTTGTGAGAAGCCTTTGACTATCTATGAGTAGTAGAGGGATTGTACTGAGAGTTGGATAGTTTCCGAGCTAAGGCTTTGTGTAATTCAGACTATACTTCAACTTGTATGATAATACAAAGATGGGGTTTTGAGTAGGTTCTTTCCCCGGGTAAATTCGTTTGTGTTATGTATGATTGATTCCTTCTTATCAGTTATATGTGTTCTTATTGATGTTGCTCATCGTTGATTAAGTTTCCACTAAATTGTTTGTAGAAGTATATCAAGTGCTTTTCTTTAGTACATTGCATTACTAGGTTGATCTAGAGGTGGCAAATTTCTGCATGGTATTAGAGCTAGCTGATTTGTAGAAAAAGTTCTACATGGTATCAAAGGTAGCTGGTTTGTAGCAAAAATTCTATAAATTTCTACAAGTAATTGTTACGATGGTACTTTATGAGCTACCCACTAAATTGTAACTTAAATAAAAGATAAAGAGACTTTAGAATTATAAGTCACTCGCTTTTTATAATGGGTGAGAACAATTTTACATAATGTAACTTTAAAACATAAGATACACCTGGTTTTTGAAAAAATAACTCAACAAAAAGAAATACTTGAACCCAAGACCTCTATTCTCATAAAGTAACTTTGGACCAAGTGAGGTAGTTTAAAAGGTTAATAATTTTTGGAAAAGAGGAAGGTTTTTTTTTTTTTCTAGTCACTGAAGCTTTAGAGTTCATGCTTACTTGAGAAAACCCTTTTTTCCTACAAAAAAAAACACAACACAACCCAAAACAAACATGCAAAAAAAACCAAACCTTACGTCTTGAAGTTAGATTTCGATGGAAACAAAATATTTTCCTTAATGTTTATAATTTTCCAAGATCACACTAACGCGCAGTGGGAAAGAGCATACACATGAGAAAAATCCTTCTTTTGTGTTTTTTATTTGCCCAGATCGTACAAAGTCGTGGGGAAAAAAGGATACACAAAAATGAAAGGTATGGATTCGATAATAAAAAACAAAGTGATAGATAAACTGAAATAAATAGATGGATAAATAACTAAAACTACAAATAAAGGTTGTATACCTCCAGATCTTAAAAATGACATAGCTAGGGCTACCCGAAACCTTTTTGCATGAAACAAAAGGGGTTCTTCACTGGAACAGATGTTCCTAACACAATAGAGCAGTGTTCTCAACTAGAAAGAGGTCAGAAACAGTAGATTTAGGAAACAATAGTTGGATGCAGTTGTATCGGCTTTGGATTTGGATCACCAATGGATGCAGTCCTCAAAAAGCACTAATATGATGTAGGAATTTACAAGGTACATTCTTCACATAGAACACCAAAGGACACCACTCACAAATCGATCACAGATTAATACACCAGTATCCCTGACATGGTTAAAACCCTCAAAGAGGGAAATAGTTAATGACCTAAGCCAGCGCAACCACTTGAGGCAATTTATTAATGTAAAAGAAAGAAAATTTCCATAAGTTTCTCTCATGAATGGTCACCTTACAAATGAACCTCCATTCTCTTTAAATAGAGATCATGGACCATTCGGGTGTTAATCCACAAATCAAGTGTCAGTAATACTCAGGAGAGAATCAATCGTCAAATCACTTCATGTCTAGAACATATCGTGACCGTTAGATTGTAAGTTACAAAAGCACATAGTAAATAAACACACTTTACCTAACTCTACACTAGGCAAAGTTATACTTAACTATTTCATATGTGTCAGAATATCCTAACATAAGTCATCAAGAAAATGGGAAATTTGTCGTACTTGAAGATCTACCCTAGACATTTTGAAGGAAGACCATGATGGAAACTCTCAAGATTTAATCAATAGTAAGACATGGCCTAGTGGGGCCATTTTCGTAGCATTCGATGTAGCATGCTTAGGGTCATGGCCTAGAGCTGATGTGCTTATCTAGGGTAGGACACATCACCTTGGCGATAAATATGGTTAACGTCATTCTAGTGGATTTGAATCAAGGGAATTGTAGAATGGTCAAGATTTAAGTCTTAGGGTGATGTTCTAGCGGTGGAACCTAAGTGCATGGTTGTATTAATAAATGAGATGATGTGCTGCAATAAGGGTGCATGAAGGGGCGGGGTTAAACCCCACACATTTGGTTTAATATGCTTCCAATAGTTATGGAGGTGGGAGTATGGCAATGTAGTTCCACATAACCCCAGATTTTTCAACAAAGATTACAAGTGAAACTGTGGATATTTTATTTTTGGGTTGAGGTAGAATCTAATGGGGTCCTGTTACAGGGAATAATGTCCACTCAGAGCTGCTATTCCCACTAAGACTAGTAGCTATCTTAGAAACAAACAAGTAAAGACTACTTTCGCTTTCCTTTATGAAAATAGATAAGAGTGGAACAAAGGACACCAACCTTAGTCTTGTGCTTGGTTTCCTTGTTTGATTCCTCTCCTTCCTGATAGGTCTTTGCTGCTTCTTCTTCATCTGCCTAGATTCAAAGAGCACCTGTGGAATCAAAGCAGCATACTACTATCGAAGAACAGAGATCTATATTCATAAATAAAATAGGACCAGATATGTGTTAACCATACAAATGCATATATAATGAAACATACAAGAATATGGAGGAAAACTTGAATAGCTTTATGAAGATCAAGAATAGCATGAGGATTACAACCATATGTTCTGACCCAGCATCATCCTCTAGCAAGAAAGCCCTTCTTTACCTCAAGTAAAGCTTAGATCACCCAACACTATGAAGTTACACCGAAAAACCAACAACACTTCTCTATAAGATACAAGATTCCAGACTCTGGATCTCTATGATGAGGGATCCATATATAGATGATTGTAGGGAGGTGAGTCATCTTTTGGGGTCTTGATTAGTGTCCTCTCTCTGATAGTTCTTGATTCCACTTGGAGACTGATGATCTCTTACTCATCCCTGGTCGAAAACAAAGTGGCAAGTGTCAGAGGGGAAGATTTTGGAAGATTCCATGATCTTCCACCTCGCAAATTGTCCCTACCATTTGTCCATTCCCAACCATTGCACCCTATAGAGGGGCCATTCAGTATGCATCACAACTTTTACATTGAGAAGGTGATATGCATCGCACCCTCTGCACTGGGTGTTCAGTATGGTCTAGTTTTGACCATTTCTGAGCTGTTTTTAGTGGAGAACTTCTGGGAGATGATGTAATCAGCTGACCTTGTTCCTTTAGGCAGTGAAGCAACACTTTTAGGGACTTAGGAGCCCTCCATTTATGGAAATTTATAATTGGGGTTGCAGTGCCCAAAAATGTCTATAACAGTTGCCCCCTAAAGCATGAGGTCGTTAATCTTTTGATGTCGGGTGAAATGCTTTCCCATGAGGATCCAAAGTTTTTTCGAGCTGGGAGGCGACTTGTAATAAGATACAATACAATACATTATCTTGACAACATTTTTTCATGATCTAGCTAAGGCGGGCATTCCCATGCTCAGCTTTATAAATTCATTTTCATGTACATAGGACAGACAATCGTCTGTGTGGTAGACTTATGATTCAGACTCATCATCCTTTGATTTGGATGATCATCTGTTCGGCAATGACGTACATTTGATGTTTTTATAATCCTGAATATATCATTGCCCAGATTGATGAAACTAGATCTGGAGTCTTGAAAATTCATTCAATCTTCACCAAAAGTACAAGTCGATCCATGTAAAAAATGTTCTGGAGTCGAACATGGAAAGACATCACCTAATTACTAGCCAATGATGTAAGCTGTTAATGGGTGTGACAGGAATCGCCAATAATGACAATGACCCTCAAGGTACTACAGTACAATTCACGTGGTGTGAAAAAGGACTTGGCGTCGAACACCACGCAAAATCTCTCGGTCGAAGGCCATTAATGTAAACCTATCGCCAAAAGTGAGAAACTTGCCATTGAGGCATGCAATCTTCAAAGTACTGAAAGGGTTGTTCCTAGGTCGACTTCTTGGATAATGAGCTAATGTTGACAAGAAGTGGCCTGTCGTAGGAGGGTCTTAATGAATCCCACATCTATGACATTGAATGAAGCAAATAATTTTGGACGTGAAAACGATCTGATGATACAATGTTTAGGGTGGCAGTCATGAAAGAATGGAGCGTGAATGTATTGTAGTGGGTGAGACACAGGCAAATTTTCTGAATCACTTCTCTTGAACATATCGGTGATACTGACGATGGATTGGTAGCGTTAACCCCATAGATGGGTGGTGTGACGGACCAATGGTGATATGACCAGTGAATGGAACAACCCAACCCTGCTTGGATGCGGAAGGAAAGTGTCATGTTCAAGAGCGACTTGCTACCAATAAGGCTTTTTCAAGATTTCTTCCCAATTTTACCTAGTCATTGCTGACCAGTACCTCTTTATTTTTGTCAATCTTGAGGAGGATGACATATGCTTGTTCTATAATCCACCCTTCGGGCAAACCTGTCACTATATTTTAGCGAGCCTAGTGACAGTAAAACTCTTTCTCATCCATTTGGACGAGTTTGTCGCTATTAGGTTTTAACGAGTTTAACGACAAAGATAACTTGGTCCTTTTCAATTTTAAAGAGTCTGAAAGGGATGGAAAGGAGACTCCAAAGATTCTTTTTCGTCATATAATCCCTTAAGTCCGAAAAAGCGTAAAATAATACAAAAGGGATGAATTTTCAATAGTTTTAACGAGCCGAACAAGATAAGCGCTCGATCGTTTTGTGTAATAATCCCTCAGGTCCAAAAATATTAAAATCTAGAGGAGGGATAGCACTTCCGATGACTTAAATGAGACAGAGAGGCTAATTGCTTAGAAATCTTTTCATATTTTACGAGTGAGTTGAAAAGAGCTTAAACAAGACTCATTTTTCAAGGAACGAGTGACGATTTCGGGTAGCAGCTGATTCCACGTAAGGTTTGGAATTTTCCAATCATGGCAGTGTCACAAGGATGGTTCATAGAATCACTCTTCGCAGATGTTCCTCGAAAGGGTAAACAATCAAATGGAGGTGAATGATCGGCTAAAGAACAAAGTGGAGGTGATGATGAGAACACGACTAGGGCTCAAACTCTGATGATAAGGCATTCACAATGGTTATTTATCGGTTCATTTTTTCTTTAATGAGCTTGAACTCTAGGGGAAACATTTGCTCATTTGCATATGTTTATTTTTTAACGAGCTTGAATTCCGCATTAAAACTTCTCGTGGCAGATTTATTTTTAAACGAGCTTGAACCCTACGGTAACACTACTCGCCAGTCATATAATAAGGATGTCTCATTCAAGATGCCATTTTTTATGGGGCTTGCACCTTTTGTAAGCTTTGCCCCGGATCCTTTCTTTATGCAAGCTAGGAAACGACCAGCCTTACGGGTTTAAAGGGTTAGAGGACCTACAAATTTAAAAAAATAAATGGTCGCTCTTCGCTTGCATTTGGAAAGGTTTGCATGCCCCCGGGTATAGCGAAAAATTCCCAGGTTACCATGAAAGTTCCATCCGCGTTGCGGACAGAATGCTTCCTTGGCGATGTCTACCCAAATAGACAAAGTTGAGTTCACAGGCACCTCCACTCACATAAATTTAATGAATGTATCTTATTCCAATCTAATCCCATTTTCCTGTAAGGATGGGTTTGTCAGACTAGTCATATATCCTTTGTGGAAACCTACTCTATACCCAAGGTTTTCCTGCCAAAACAGACTAGGGTGCATGCCCCCTAGGTCTCTGTCACATCCTCTTTAATCACTCGTGCTCATCAGGTGGACGGACTGGAGATCGATGAGACATTCCTTGCGTGAAAAGACCATTTAGGGATGGAATTTGACTACTTGCTATGTGTGAACCGGGGAATGACATTTGGTCTACGAGCATGACCATTCTGCCTTCGTGCAGAAAACATATTACTCTAAAGAGTGAGTAGACGACGGCTCCCATGCAATAAATATAGTCACGTCCAAGGAGTAGATTATAATCTAAGGGTCCTTGAACTACCATCACATTCATGTGAACGGTCTTCCTTCTCAAAGTAATGGGCACATTTGGAAGGATCCCTAATGGTCGACTGGTTCCTTTGTCAAAGCCTGTCAGATTTCTCATTTCAGGCAAAAGCGATGGCGAACCAAGCGCTTTCCAAGCAGTTGAGGAAAGGATACTCACAGAAGCCCCTTCATCGATGATGGTACTGGCCATGACCATTCTGTAAGCTTGTACAATGATTCGGAATGGTGCACTAGCTGGTAAATGGGGTCTGGCTAGTAGATTCCAGTTGAAGGAAACGACTAGGTTGCTTGGAGATGGGACCGAATAGATGGCCGGATATGACTCTGATGAACTTCCTTCCTATGATAAAGGAATGGGTAGACTGCCCCCAAGTTCAACGGAGTCTGTGTTTACAAAAAGAATTTGAATGGTGTCGTTCTCTTTCTCTTTAGTGACAGTGTCATTCGAAGATGAACATTTTGAAGGCAAGACTGGGTCAACTTCCGCCTCGACCTTTTGACTTTTGTCTTGTATGGATTCAGAGGGTTCATTTTCAATGATAGACGCTTCATCCAACCACAATGGTGGGCTAGCCAAATTTTCAACCAGTGGTAGACTTGGCAAGAGTTTTTTATATCTAGGAGGGAGTCGTAGCAGTGAAGCAGGATGGTCATCCAAAACTCTTTTAGCTTCATCAAGGAAGGGACAACGGTGGACGGTGTGATTTCCTTCACACAATTTACAGGGAAATCTAGGATTCCTTTTCTGTCCAGATACTTCACTTTCACTGGTTGACGGTGTGCATTCAACATGATGATCAAAGGTTGACGACACTGGATTGTGCAAATGAGGAGACCAGTCCCTTAAGATCCGAGGGATACAGGGAAAATTTCAATGGTAGTGGTCTCCATTGCAAATGACACATGGATATTTAAGTTTAGACGATGCAGTGTGAGGATTTTCGCTAGACGACGCCTCTTTGCCCCCTTTCGATTTTGGTTCCTTCTTCTTCTTTTCCTTTTTCTCTTTCTCCTTCTTCTTCTTCTCAGTTACTTGATCCTTAGCTTTACCAGCCTTATCAAGCGAAGAGGAAGGAGGAGAGGGAGAATTAGATGAAGTAGAAGGTTGGTGGGAAACTCTAGTATCATCTAGTTGCTGACTTGACTGTTCAGGAATTACGATATTGTGAACGACAAGAGGTAGATAAGAGCCATACGGGCAAGCCAAGTGTCAATCTTGGAAGTGACAATGTGGCCATATGTGGTGCACCAACATCTCCCCAAGAGGATAAAGGACTAGGATTTCCTCCAAGGGGAAATCCTTGGTTGGTAAGACTCCATTTTCTCAACATAAAGACCAACAAGGGAACTTGGGATGTTATTCTGATTAAAATAAATTTGAGACGCTTTAACACAACTTGTTTTTTCAATTTTAAAGAGTCAAGAAAAAACAAAAGATGACTCTAGTCGCCTTCAATTTTTAGTGAGCCTGAAGTGACAAGTGCTCAGATGGACCTTTTCTTTTAAGGAGTCTGAAAAGGAGGAAAATAGACTTCTCTGGAAATCTAAGCAGAGGGGATTACCAAACCAATCGCAAAACTGCAGAATACCTTTTACGATACGGCAGTCAATCTTCCTGAATGTTGTGTTCAGTGCATTGCGATCGATAGGGCCAAACACGGATTCCTAAGGATAAAGGATGCAGCCTATTGTGGTCTCCCAATATATACTCGATGGTACGTGGGAGCACAAGTTCGTACTGGCACTTTCCTTCTCAAAGTGGAGGAATCACACAACCAACAATGAAAACAACAATTACCAGGTTTTAGGATGCCGGAATATGTCTCTAGCCTAGACCTCTAGATGTTGTGCATTAGGTTCCAAAGCGTTGTTAGATTAATTAAATTTATTTTAAGTTGATATTGTTTAAAAATTTTCCTTTCGGGTTCACCGCGTGATGTGTATACAATTCCTAAAATGTAGTCTAAGATGATAAGAAGCTATTTAATCTTCTTTTGGCAATGAAAATCCTAGCTACTAAGGAAATAAAGTTGAGAGTCTTTCAAGAAAGAGCACAGAGCACACACTAAATGCACCTTCCTAAATCAAACCAAGCAGTCTAAATGCAAATGCACATGCATGTATTTGTTTTCAGCCTTCTTAATGTGTGAATGACGATAAGAAAGCAAAGTGCAAATCTGAATTATTTTCAAAGCAACAATACTCAACAAATTTCTTTTCAAAATGAAGTGAAGGTAAGGGAGACACTTTGCGATTTCGAAATGAAAATTGCTTTTCGACACTTTAAAAACTACTAATTCAAATCATATACAAGAGTAACTGTATAATCCACTATCAAAAACAATGGGATTCTCTTCTATAACTGAAAACGACACTTACGACACTTTCAGATTAAGAAATGACAGTTCAGCTATGCTACTTCTTTGCAAAAGATAACTGAAAATGACACACAATACATAAAAACACTTACAGTTATTTGCACAATAGAGGCGGAATGATGTAAGAGAAGGGGGTTTTCACAGAGATATACTGAACACAGACAACAAAAATCCTAAATAGAACTGAGAATAGTGAAGGAAAAACCAAAGTCTGAAGGTAAAGTTAACTTTCCCTGACCATCACACCTGTCACACAGGGAATCCAGTAGGCAACACACCTACTAGACATGGGAAGTGCAACGCATACAGACTGCCTTGAAGGCAGGGTGCGATGTTACCAATGCGATACTTTTAACGAGTTTTTTCTCACAATTTGCAATTCAGTTCAGGGATTTAGGCCGAGTAAGTGATGTTCAGTAAATGTAAATCACAGGGGTTGATCTAAGGAGGTTTCTAGAGCCACCACTTAGGGAAATTAGAACGTTTGCAGATCTATTGTCTAATTCATAAACAAAACCCGGAGATAGACTGAAGCAGCATTGATCTACTTTGCATTTGGATAACAAATGCAGTTCGAAGGCTAGCTGGCTTGACTTCAGGCTCCGTCTGTAAGTTTATAAAACAAATAAAGATAGACTAACAAACAATCTATTCGCTCGCCAGTGGAGTCACCATTTCGTTACTAGGAATAGTGTCCACTCGGAGCTGTTATTCCCACTAAGACTGGTAGCTATCTTGGAAACAAACAAGTAAAGTCTACTTTCGCTTTCCTTTATGAGAATAGATAAGAGTGGAACAAAGGACACCAACCTTAGTCTTGTGCTTGGTTTCCTTGTTTGATTCCTCTCCTTCCTGATGGGTCTTCGCCGCTTATTCTTCGTCTGCACAGCTTCAAAGACCACCTGTGGAATCAAAACAACATACTACTATCGAAGAACAGAGATCTATATTTGTAAATAACAGAGGACTAGATATGTGTTAACCATACAAATGCATATATAATGAAACATACAAGAATATGGGGGAAAACTTGAATAGCTTTATTAAGATCAAGAATAGCAAGAGGATTACAACCATATTTTCTGACCCAACATCATCCTCCATCAAGAAAGCCCTTCTTTACCTCAAGTAAAGCTTAGATCACCCAACACTATGAAGTTACAGCAAAAAACCAACAACACTTCTCTACAAGATACAAGATTCCAGCCTCTGGATCTCTATGATGAGGGATCCATATATAGATGATTGTAGGGAGGTGAGTCATGTTTTGGGGTCTTGATTAGTGTCCTCTCTCTGATAGTTCTTGATTCCACATTGGAAACTGGATGATCTTCTTACTCATCCCTGGTCGAAACAAGCAGGGCAAGTGGTCAGAGGGGAAGCGTTCTGGAAGATTCCAAGATCTTCCACCATCGTCAAATTGTTACCCTGACATTTTTTCCATTCTGACCATACGCAATCCAGACAGAGGGGCCATTCAGTATGCATCGCACCTTTTACACTGGGAAGGTGATATGCATCGCACCCTTTGCACTGGGTATTCAGTATGGTCCAGTTTTGACCATTTCTGAGCAGTTTTTAGCAGAGAACTTCTAGGAGATGATGTAATCAGCTGACCTTGTTCCTTTATGCAGTGAAGCAACACTTTTAGGGACTTAGGAGCCCTCCATTTATGGACATTTATGATTGGGGTTGTAGTGCCCAAAAATGTCTATAACAAGTCCCACACGACCTATATGATTCAAAGGGGGAGTTTCAATCTTTGATTTTGAATATATTATATTATATATATATATATATATATATATATATAGAGTACTATAGATATAGATATATATATAAGTATATATATGTGTGTGTGTGTGTGTGTGTCTGTGTGTGTGTCTGTGTGTGTACACACACGTGTTCATATTCTTCATAAGCTATGGAAAGTGGAGCAAATATATAACATGGTGTCGAAAATGAATGGTTCGATAGCTACCCTATCGATAGTCACAAGGATGCCAATGTGTGCACCGCATGGTAGCCATATACGTTCCATGGGTAGGTCAGGTGACGCGGTGAGAGCTAATAGGCTTGAATTTAATTTGCCATATATTTTGATCCTAGAGTAAGGTCAAATAAAAATCTATATCATTGAAAAGACCTTCAAGATAAGAATGCAACCATTTCATACATTTTAACCTAGATAAATTTGAAAAAAATAACAATTGCAAATTTTAGACCCCATTTCCATAAGTATACCTTGGAGGTTGGATCATTATATTAACTTCTTCCTTCTACCCTTAATAGGAATGAAGGGTAGTATGGAGTGTCTTACAGAGTGGTATCATAGTGAAGGTTCAACACTAGACCGCTAAAGATCAAGTGAGGCCTTGAAGCCTTGTGATAAGTATTAGAAACGTAATTGTTGTGTGAATTTATCATACACACTATTTGGCATATCTTCATTTTGATGTACATATGCATGTAGCATGGCACTTATGATTGATGTGATTTCAATGATGTTGATGTAATAATTGGGGTGAAGTGTTCCAACTAGATTTACATCATCATATATTTACAACAATAATCCAAGGTGGTAATATTTATTAAGCATTTAAATTTTGTTAAAATATAATAGTTATGCATTTGTATTGCATCACATAAAAGACACTTGAAGGTTCAAAGGGGATGATGATAGGAATGGTGTAGTATACCTCATATTAGTCAAAACAAGGATATGAAGAAGAAATGATGGTTGAAGAAGAAATATTAGTGAATCATCAAGGGGACCTAGAATCTCTAGATTGGATGGACACACCAAATAGTTTAATAGTTGAAATAAGGAGCTACAAGACTGATAATGAAAAGAATTTCAGAGAACAAGAGAAACAATAAAAAGTTAATGCAGTCGTAATACAAATCTTGTCAGACTTATAAACGTAGAGACAATATGAGTTGGGGATTATTCATAGGTATATAAGATCCCTTTGGGACAACAAGAAAGGACTAATGGGACAAATGGAATTGCATCTAAGAAATGACATAAACACTCAAGTGAGAAGACATTAAATGGAAGTACTTTGTTGAGTACCCCAGAGGGAAATCTCATGAACAACACTTTGATGTTTCTTACAAAAGGCCTTACTATAATCATCATCATCATGGGAAAAAAGGGAAAGGTAATATGTACCAGCGGATTTTAGGAAGGCCAAGCCTTGTACCTCTCATGGTGAGATGAACAAAGAAAGGATGTAGAAGCATGGTTAATAGGAATGATAAAATTCTTCAGAATTCATAACTATGGAGAGACCATGTAGGTGAATATAACTACTTTCACCCTAAAGGGAAAAGTCGACATAATGTGGGAAGATTTGAAAACTATAAGGGGAATAAGAGAAGAAGAGTTTTCTAGAAATGAATTTGAGGAATATTCCAGGGACAAGTGTGTATCTAATTGATACTTTGATAGAAATCCTAAGGATTTCTATGAACTCACAATGGGACAAATGAGAGATGAAGAGTATGCCACTAAATTTATGGGCTCGTTGAGATATGTGCCTTACCTTAGGTATGAAAATGCAAAGCTAAAATGATACATCAGTGGGTTTCCATTGACATTTAATGATTAAATTGAATTTGAAGAGCCGCAGACCCTAGGAATTTAATCAGGAAGTTGAAACAATGCTATGAGAATTCTAGGTGCAAAACTGATTATAAATTAGACTAGAAATTCAAGAGCAATGCTACATTTAGAGGAACAAGGAAAATTTAAATCAAGAAAATGAATATGACATCCACTAATCAATAACCTAAAAAATGTTCTGATGCTACCAATAGAGGGCACTCCACTCAGCCTATGGGGGAAGAATCCAAGAATTATCGGAAAGGTTCAGGTAAGTGCTAGAATTGTGGAGTGAATCACTTAGGGAATGATTTCCCACAATACAATAACATTGGCTTAAGACAATACAACACACGGGAAGCAGACATAGTGAAAGATGTGGCCAAAAATTATTATGGTGAAAGTGTTAAACACCAAATATTAAATGTAAATATTTTTAAAAAATAAATTTAATAATCTAACAAATTTATATTATAAAAATATAATATTATTATTATTATTTTATTATATAAACTCTTTTATAAAATTAAATTTGTGTATATTGTTTCATTGATTTCGGTAATATAAAAGAATTACACATTTAATTTATAAACTTTTAACATTTTTATACTTCAAAAATATATTCTATTTTATTTTAATTTTATATCATTATAAAATAATCATAACTTAATAATATTTTATGAATATATGGACCATGCATAAATATTTTTTAAAATATTATATTATTGTTGCTTTGATAGAACTACAAAATCTAGCTGTTAGTTGTTCGTGGATGTGCCTCATTATTGTCACAACAATGTCAAGCATTGCGGGAGGGATCTCTTCTCCCTCATATAGAAATATTATAATGAAGGAACATGCCATCCATCATATCCCACCTATCAACACTTCCAATCTAAGACATGAGGCCATTCTAGCCAACTGTAATGACCTCACTCACTCCACATTAAATGGTCACATAAATCCAGGTAATTGCCTCCCTAAATTACCATGGACCCAATTTTTTTTATTTCTATTCATTCATGTGGGTGAATATGTCCATTATATGTCAGATTATGCCTTTGGAAAAAATAATAAGTTATTGGATCCAACAAAAATCGAAACCAAAAGGTTATATCAAGAATGAACATGGCACAAATTGATTATTCATAGTCATATTTTCCAATATAGAATACTACATTCGCATATTTGAAAACAAACACTATTTATTCAACTTTGAAAAACTATATCTCCAATTTTGGATGCAAATATTTGTCCTAAACAAAGAATAGTTGACAACAATGCGAGTCTGGATTGAAACATATTCTCAACCCATCGAATTTTGGGAGGAGGACTCTAACAGGAATTGGCAATGCCTTAGAATCCAAAAATAAATACAAGTACTTTTCTTATGGTACTATATGTGTTTATGTATCTAATATCCACTCTTAAAATCCACCAAAATCTACTACTAAGATGAAATTTGGGAACAAACCATAGATGATGAGCACTAGTTCCCCTCACTCCATGCACATATTTAGAAATGAAGGACTCTATGGAAGCAAAAAATACCACAGTTAAGTTGTTGAATCCTCAAGAAGCTCCTACTAAATGTGCCCCATAGGATCCCATCCTTTCTATTCTCATTGTCTCCCAACCCATAAAAGCAATTGATAAGACGGGTGTAGACTCTCTAGACATCCCCAACTTTTCCATAGCTTGGAAGAACAAATACTCTAATCCAATCCAAGAAAATGATGTTAAAATCAAGGAAATATTGAATTATAGCAATATATCTTATAGTTTAGAAAACTTAGTGAATTTTACTATTCCCTCATATCTAAATTGTAAAATTATTGGTAATGTTTTCGTAAAAATATTCAACCTTTTAGTGCATATATATAGACTTTATAAATTTTAGTGATTTTTAAGGTGAAATATTTTTATACTCTTAAATTTGTTAGAATCATTTTTTAAAAAAATGGAAATTTACAAATCATTTTGGTTTAAAAAGCATGGAAAATTAGCCCACTTGTGAATATTAGCTCCTAAAGTTTTCCCTAGTTAAAATTATCAATAAATCACATCTCAAACCATGGAAACATTCTAAAACGTAATCCCCTAGACAATCTAGGAATAATTCATTTTGAGCTCAAGCATAAAGCACGAAAGAACAACCTATGTTCAACAAAGACAAAAATAATAATAGTGGGAAATCAAACCAACATATCCTAGAAAAACTAGGAGACAAGAGTCATGAATTTAGGATAGATCAAGTCAATGTTTGAGGCTTTTTCTACATACATCCCTTTGCCTTCATCAATTTGATCTCCTAAAACATTTTATGCCTCAAATTTAAAGGAACATACATGATTCTCAAGGAAATTTCGATAACATAAGATCCTACCTTCCTGATGATCCAATAAAATAAAATATCTAGAGACATTATAACAAAACTCTCAAAAAAATGGGGTACTAAATGTTAATTAGTTTCCATATATTTCCAAGGTCAATTGGGAACTTGTTGAGCCTTGAATATGCCCATTTTTCCACCATACAATATATTCATAACCTGGATTCATATATTTTTAACTCATTTCATACCATGATTCCATAACTTGCTGCCAATACATATCTTACACTTTGTGGTTGATTATTACTAGCTTTCTTAACTTTTCTATGATAAGATATGATTTTTCCATGGTTTTTTAATGATGGTTTGCCAAGTTCCTTTATGACAGGGATCCATTGCCAAAATTCTTTGCAAGGCAATTAAACTAGTTGCTACATGTTAAGTACTGAATAAATTCATGTAGGTCAAAATATAAAATTTGTGATTAAATGGAGAAGAATCTCGAGATTCTGACACCTGATTTGTGTTCAGAGTACCCTTATTGAGATAACCCAGAAAGCGTTTGGAAAAATTCACTACCACGAACAAGTTACAGTCAAGGGAACATTCCAGCATAAAGTTAAGTACATAATCCTGGTCGAATTCGGGGTTTGACTGTTTTGGCCACATCGACAAGTTGGATAAGCCTCCTCTACTAAAAAAGGAGATCTGTTTCATCAATCACAACATGACCCATCCTATTTTAGTCTGGGATCCATCTGAAGATCATTCACGAAGACTTTCTGTAACCCAATTTAGTTTTGACGATATCTATTTGCTTTCTCCAGTTAAATGAGTTAGATCTAGATTCCATCGGTTGAAACATTTTAAAGGCCCGATGCATTTGGTATCAGGGCATGGGAAAAATTTGAAGAGAAAGTGACAGGCTATTTTTTAAATCTTTTCCTCATAAGACATTAGAGTAATGATGTATATGACATTTGAATTTATATTTTAAACCTCAATACATAATTTCAATTCAACATTAATTTCTTTGTGATGTATTATGGTGTTCTTTAATCTCTAACACTTTTGAATTCGTTTAAACATTCTCCATCAGTGGAAAGGGCCTACCACCACCTGGAAACAAGTTTTGTAGATAGTCTCGATCATAGGAATTGTATTTGCAGAGTGAATTTTGTCTAATATTGCCTAGATCTTTTAATACTTTCATTTATGTACTCAATGCTCTTGCTCTACTTCGTAATATTTGAAGATGAATTTTGTAGATTTCATTACATGCTCTATGATACATAAAGGATTATTTTGGTATAATTCCATAGCATGGAATAGTGAAGAAGCAATGTTAATAACCATGCCACAAGTATAGAAACAAATCAATTATACTATATTTACTTCCTGTACGTTACCAAGCTTTGCAATGTTATGATTTTGTGGTAAAATGCTCAGGAAAATAGTAAAATAAATGTTGGTTGTGAATTGAGTCTGTCTGTTAGCATGATTACAATAGGATTAAAGTTTGGTTAGGATTGAAGGTTCATACAAATCAAAGTTTCATGAGGTTAATAACTTTAGTCAAAGAATAGGGATTCAAAATCTGAGTTAAGTGTTATCCGGAAATCTAGTGTCTATGTAGAGCTGCTAGTCCCACTAAGACATGTAGCTATCTTAGAAACAAATAGATTAAAGTTACTTTCATTTTCCTTTATGAGAAGTAGATAGGAAAGGAGCAAAGAATACCAACCTTGATCTTTTGCTTGGTTCCTTGCTTGTTCGCTCTCCCCTCTGACAGATCTTTGTTGCTCCTTCCTTGCTTACCTCGCTTCAAAGAGGACCTGTAAAGTCAAAGCAACATAATACCTTCAAAGTATAGAGTTTTACAATCATAAACAAGATAGGACCAGATATATATTGACCACACAAATGCATATATCATCAAACGTACAAGAATTTGGAGGAAAACTTGAATAGCTTTATTGATATAAAGAATAGAAGAAAGGATTACAACCCATAGATCTTACCCAGTGTCATCCTCCCAGCATGAAAGCCCTTCTTCACCTCATGAAAAGCTTAGATCACCCAACACTATGATGTTCCACCAAGAAACCAACAACACTTCCTTACAAGATACAAGATTCCAGCCTCTCTGGATCTCTGGGATGAGGGATCCATATATAGATGATTGTAGGGGGGTGAGTTAGCTTCTAGGATTTTTATTAGTGTCTTCTCTCTGATAGTTCTTTGTTCCACTCGGAGATTCATGATCTCTTACTCATCCCTAGGTGAATTCAGAGAGGCAAGTGTCACCGGAGAAGTTTCTGGAAGATTCCATGGTCATCCACCTTGTAAACTGTCTCCGCCATTTGTCTACTCTCACCCATCACACCCTATAGAAGGTCATTTCAGTATGCATTGAATTTTTTGCATGTGGCAGATGAGATGCATCACACCCTTTGCACTGAGTAGTTTGTATGGTCCAGTTTTGACCAGTTCTAAGCAGGTTTCTCTGGAGAACTTCTGGGAGATTATGTAATCTGCTAACCTTGATCCTTTAGGGTGTGAAACAAAAGTTTTAGGGACTCAGAAGCCCTTGGTTTATGGACATATATGATTGGGGTTGCAGTGCTCAAATATGTCTATAACATTAAGTACATAATATTTTTGGTTTAAAGAGTTGAATAACAATTGCATTTCATTCTTTTAGGAATGTTTATGTTTGGTGATTTCTCATGTACCAGGATTAGACTAGTAATTAGATTTTATTTAAGGAATTTTTCTGCTTCCCCTAGCATAAGTTTCATGTCTTTTTTTAATTGGTTTTGTATTTAAGTAGATATTATCATTGTTTTTTAGCTTACTATCATTCAAAGCGAGAGTAGATAGTAAAGTGATTTATTTTCAGCTATAGATTTCAACTCAAGTTGTTTTTAAGTACTGAATCAAAGTGCGTAAGTAGTGACACAGTATGTCTAAGGTCATGGTTAAATTAAAATAGTAATTGGAGTTTTGAATAGAACATAGATTTAAAATATAATAGTGATTTGAGTTTTGAATGAGATAGATTGGATTACAGTAAAATAAGTTTCCTCATTCTATATTTCATGGTGCTAGTTTAGGCTAGATCCTCTAATCCTGTGTTACCTACTCTTCTGCCTCGAACCTTACGAATCCTAGACTGAAAATCTAAACTTTGTGATAAATGGAGAAGAGTCTTGAGATTTCAACACACATGTTTTGTTTAGAATAACCACATTCAAATAACCCAAAAATATTTTGGAAAAATGGATTACCACAAAAAAGTTAGGGCCAGTGGAATATTCTACCACAATGATAAGTACAGAATCAGGTCTGAGTTTGGGGTTTGACTATTCGGCCACATCTAAGATTTGGATAACCCTCTTGTGCTAAAAAAGGATATCGACTCTGTCAATCCCAACACAACCCAACCCGTTTTAGTTCAGGATCCAACAAAGGATGATTCATGAAGATTTTGTGCAACCTAGTTTAGTCTTGATGATATATATTTGCTTTCTCTAGTTAAATCAATTAGATCTAGCTTCCACTGGTTGAACCTTTTAAAGCCCCTATGCATTCTATATTGGGGAGGAGAATGAGTGAAGAGAAAGAGACTAACTATTTTGTAAATCTTTGCCTTATAAGGCATTACAATAACGAGGTATATCACATTTGTATTTATAGTTTGAACCTCATTACAGAATGTTGGCTCAACATTAATTTTCCGTGAAGTATTATGTTGTTCTTTCATCTCTACCATTATTGAATTAGTAAGATAGATCGGACGCTCTGCTAGGGTTTCGTTAGGGCCTGCACAGTCCTTCAATGGCGCCGACAGTGCTCAGGTCAGACAATTTTCAGAGGTAAGAAGATCGCTGCAGTAGATCAGATCGGCAGTGCTCCTGAGCCGCTCAATGGCTCAACCACAGGGGGGGGTGTCGGAGTCCTCCCCGTCAAAGCAGGATCAGATGCACAGGGTTTTATTCGGGTCAGTGAATAGAGGGATTCTGAACGGTGGGAAAACGCCCCAGGATGAAGGCAATGAAAATGGAGAGCGCAGAGAGAAGGAAGGCAACCCCCAGAAAGAGAATGAAAAGCCTGAAGAAAATCCACAGGTCACTTCATCAACCTGCAGAGCAGTAGCCAAGGAAATACCACGAATCGAGCTGTCTGGAGACAAGATTGACGGGAGAATCGAGTTCATGCGAGATCATGCCCTCATAGGGAAGTTCATTGGGTTTTGGCCTACTGAAAAATCCCTATACGGCTGGATCACGGCGAAATGGAAACCAAAAGGGGATGTTACGCTTCAGTTAGGGCCGAAGGGCTTCTTCACAGCAATCGTCTACTGCCTGGAGGACAAGCTCAGAGTACTAGGAGGAGGACCATACTTTTTCAATTCGGCCGGGCTTTATCTGCAGGATTGGATCCCCAGATTCAACCCAGATAAGGAAGATCTATCCTGGGCGCCAATCTAGATTCGTCTATACTCCCTCCCAGATGAATATTGGGAAGAGGAGGCTCTCAAAAAACTTGGAAATGGGTTGGGAGAATATATTAGATCTTCAGAAGAAACCAAAAATCGTAAGTATATTTCCTATGCCCGAATTTGTGTTTTTCTCAGGCTCAATGAAGCCCTTCCTGACTCTGTCACTCTTTCCCATCGAGACGAGGAATGGATCCAGCCTCTTGATTATGAGCATGTTCCCTTTCGTTGCCGTAAATGCCATATCCTGGGTCATCTCCTCAGGGACTGTCCCCAAAACGTCCCATCCAGCCCTCCCGACTCTTCTGACCCCCCTGCTCAAGATGGCTTCACCAAAGTCACTAGCAGGAAGCGATCTCAAAGAAAACCCCCAAATGGATTCAAACCCCAACCCTCCAAGCCTCATGGTCCAGTAACCAAGAACCGATTCAACGTTCTGGGCCAGGCCTCTAAGACTCAATCTCCCATCGCTGAAACCCGCTCTGATCGCCCGTCCTCCTCGACTCCGCCCCCTCTGCAGCACCCCCCTCCCAAATCCCCCTCTCTGATCATGTCCCCCACCATTCTCAATCGGAACCGAAAGGACGATCCTGAGATCATCAACGATATGGAAGTTGACGGGAAAGAGAAGCGTCCCCATAACTCAGAAAACAACACTGAAGGAACTGATCAAGTGCAAAACATGGAAGAAGAGCCGGAAAGCATCGATCTGCATGGATTAGATATTCTAGAGCTAGAAGCTGCATGCAAAAAAAAAGCATATGATGCCATACCGGAACTCCAACTCAACAAGCTTGAAATGGTCATTTCTAGAGCTTACTATCAAAGCCAACTTGGAATACAAGCAGGCAGCCAGTGGGATGGAAGTCTGCTTCCCAAAAACACAAAGAAGAGAGGCAGAAAGACTGACTTGCAAAGGACAATAGAAATCGGGAAAATCCTGGTGGACTCAGGCATATATGCACAGCTGACGAAGTACTACAAACCCTCCATAAATGGTTAATGATGAAGCTCGTATCATGGAATATAAGAGGGCTTAACAGCCCAGGGAAACTCAGAATGTTAAAACATATGATTAAAAAGGAAAAGCCACAAATCTGCTTTCTCCAAGAAACTAAGTGTAACAGTACAACGCTAGGAAGCATTCTCTCGAAGGCTTGGCCTGGGTGTAAATCGGTAGCAGTAGATGCCTCCGGAGCCTCAGGAGGTCTGGAAATTGCATGGAATTCACAAGCGGTCACCCTGTCTGACTTTCATGCAGCGCACCATCTTAGACAGGCGACCTTTCACATTTTGGGCACCAATATACATGGTAACTTATCAAATGTTTATTTCCCACAAGATGCAGGAAGTAAGATAGCGCTCCTAGATACAATTGCTGCTCTTAGTAATAGTAGAAGATTCCCACTTTGGATAGTTGCAGGGGATTTCAACATGATTACAAAAACTAAAGAAAAGTTCGGGGGAAGGCGCAGATTGGAGAACGAAGATTGCCACTTCAAGGACTTCATTCAAGCTACTTCCCTCATAGACATGTCGTTCTGCAATGGCACCTTTACTTGGAGTAATCGCAGGTCTGGCAAGCACCAAATTGCCTCAAAACTGGATCGCTTCCTCCTCTCTGACAGTGCAGTCCACCTAGGAGGGGACATCTCTTCAGCCATTCTGGCTCACTCTGGCTTAGACCATTGGCCAATCGCTCTGCAATGGCAAAGGCCAGGTAGCACAACCAAAAGGCCCTTTCGATTTGAAGGATTCTGGCTCACACATCCCACTTTCAGGGATTTTGTGAGATCTATATGGGCCTCTTTCATTACCCCCGAAGGATCTAAGATGTACCCATTCCAGCAAAAGCTTTGATTTTTGAAAGATCACTTGAAAAGGTGGAATAGGGACACTTTTGGAAACATCTTCAAAGAGCAGCAAAAACTCACTCAGGACCTGGAGACCCTCCACCAAAGGATCATCATAAAAGGGCACTCGGAAACCACCTTGCAGCAGGAACGTACCATCCACAGCCAACTGGAGAACAGAAGAAAGCAGGAGGAGATGTATTGGAGACAAAAGTCTAGAGTCAGATGGTTGAAGGAAGGCGAGCGCAACACTAAATTCTTCCACAGAACTACCATTCAACGAAGGATGCACAATAACATCCCTTTCATCCAAAAACAGTCAGGGGTAAAAGTGGAAACCCATGAGGAGATAGAAGAGGAACTTCTCAACCACTTCAAGCAGATTCACAAGGATCAAGGAGAGGACCGACGTCAGGCCATCCGCAAAATCACGAACAACATCCCAAAAATCATTACGGAGGATCAAAACGAACTCCTAATGCATCCTATTCTTCCACAAGAAGTGGACGAAGCAATGAAGCAGCTCAAGGAAGGCAAGGCCCCAGGACCAGACGGATTCACCACCACCTTTTTTCACTCCTTTTGGGATATGCTAAAGGAGGAGGTCTGGCAGATAGTGGAAGAATCAAGGGCGATGCGATGGCTCCTGCCCTCTCTCAACGCCACCTTCTTAACTCTCATTCCCAAAGAGGAGGACTCCATCACCCCTGATAAATTCAGGCCTATTGCTCTCTACAACGTTATCTATAAGGTCATCTCAAAAGTCATAGCAAATCGGCTGAAACCCCTTCTTCCTGGGCTCATTTCTCCGGAGCAATCAGGGTACGTAGAAGGGAGGCACATAATGGATGGCATCCTGCTCTCTCATGAAATCATTCACTCCCTCCAGCACTCTAAGCAATCAGGTATGCTTCTCAAACTTGATCTCCCCAAGGCTTTTGACAAGCTAAGCAGGAATTACATTCACGATATGCTAATAGCATTTGGTTTCTGCCCACCTTGGATTCGATGGATTATGAACCTGATAACCTCCACCCACTTCTCTATTCTGGTCAATGGAATCCCCTCCCGGTCCTTCAATCCTTCAAGAGGAATCTGTCAGGGGGACCCCCTATCCCCCTTTCTCTTCGTCCTAATGGCCGAAGGGTTAGGGAGGCACATTAAGCAAGCCCTCCTATCTCATCAGATCAAAGGTCTCTCTGTGCACAACTCCCTGGCTACTTCCCACCATCAGTTTGTCAATGACACGATGCTTTTTGGCTATCCCTCTACCCAAGAAGCTCATCGTCTAAAATCCCTCCTTCATGATTTCTCGGAAGCCTCTGGCATGCATGTCAACTGCTCCAAATCTCAAATCTTCTTCTTCCATACTCCGCCTTCTGTCAAAATTGCTGTCTCCAGCATCCTGGGATTACCTGCTGCCACTCTTCCCTCTAAATACCTGGGAGCCCCCCTCTCAGCTTCTAACCTAAAGCATCCTGCCTGACATTCCCTGCTTGAGAAATTAGAAAGCCGTCTCAACCTCTGGACCCACAGATCTCTTAACTTGGCCAGTCGAATAGTCCTCATCAAATCGGTATTGCAAGCTATGCCTTTATATTTATTCTCTATTCTTGCTGCGCCCAAATGGGTCTTAAAAAGCATAAGAAACCTTCAGCATAATTTTCTTTGGAGTAGTGTAGCCACTAATCGCAAATGGGCCTTAGTGAAATGGTCCAATGTTTGCATGCCCAAGGAGAAGGGAGGCATTGGATTAAGGGATCTGGAGAAAAGCAATTCCATCATGAATGCCAAGATCTGGTGGCAATGGATCACTTGCCCAGATAAACCTTGGGGGCAAATATGGTCAGCCAAGTATCCCGGAAACCGACCACAAGAGGAACTCATCCGCTTCATCCCCACTGAAAATGGATCTGCAATTTGGAATGCGACAAAGCAACACTACCAACTTATTCAGAAGCACAGCTTCTGGGAAATCAGGAACAGATGCACCGCAAGATTCTGGACTGATGCCTGGAACCAACGGCCCAAACTCCAAGATATTCTTCACCCAGAGCTAATCCCTGTAGGGCTAAGCCAGCAGCACGAAACAGTTCATCAATTCTGGTCCTCAGAGACGGAGTACAACTTTAGGATATGGAAGAGCAGCAACCAAATCCTCCCCCAAGCAGACACGCAGCAGCAAGAAGAACTTAAGATCAAACTCAAGAAAAGGAAGATCAGGCAGGACAATGGCGCGGACATTCTCAGATGGGGATATCTGCCCAAGGGGTCCTATACCACTACAGAAGCTTACAATCTGCTATGCAGCTTCTCCTCCCCCCTGACCCTGTATGGAGCAAGATATGGAAGCTAGGAACATGGCCAAAAATCGCCTACTTTCTTTGGCTAGTAAGTCACAAAAAAATCCTCACGTGGGACAAGCTTAGAAAGCGGAACTTTCATGGCCCCTCGTTCTGTCCTAATTGTGCTCAAAATGAAGAAACTCTCCAACATCTTCTGGCAGCATGCCCCCTAGCCAGCCAACTATGGGACAAGGTCAGTTTCAGATGTCAAAAAAGTTGTAGGGGTGAGGAAGACATTGTTAACTCCTTAAGACTCTGGCCAATGCAACCCTACAATTGCAAGATCCTCAACCATTTATGGAGCATCATCCCGGGGAGTGTCCTCTGGAATATTTGGAAGGAACGCAACTAGCGCATCTTCAAAAGCAAACAATCCACTTCAGAAGAAACCTGGAGGAGAATTCATAAGAACATTCAAGAGACAATGACGCTCCAAGCTTGGACTAAGGAAGACCTTCCTTCTACAGATAATGAACGCAACATCCTGGAAAACTGGCAGCTACAGCTATCCCCTGATTCTCTCAAAAGTAATGCCACTATTGCTCATAACAAGGACGACTATCAATGGCAAGCCCCTCCCACAAGTACCTTCAAGCTAAACTTTGGTGGGGCCTCCAAAGGAAATCCAGGAGATGCAGGATACGGAGGTATAATAAGGGACTCTGAACGTAAACCTATCCGAATTTATTTTGGAAACATTGGATGGGACACTAACAACTCAGCTGAACTGGAAGGTCTATGGCAAGGCCTACCGCAGGCAAGGAACCTCAACCTTCAACCCATAATTGTAGAAGGAGATTCCCAGATTCTTATCAACATGGCCACCCGACTGCAGAATGGCTCTAATGCTAGGAAAATAGCGCCCAGCTGGAGACTCGAAGCAAGGTTGAACGCATTAGCTAAGAAGCTCAGCAATTTCAGTGCCATTTCCTTCTCTCACACCAAAATGGAGGGCAACAAAGTAGCGGATCTCCTCGCCAACATTGGAGCAAAGAATGCTCACTCACTCTTATCAGGAGACACCAACATCATCTATAACAAGCAGCAGCTCTAGGAGTGTTAAA
The DNA here is from genome assembly GCA_000404065.3 of Pinus taeda. NCBI lineage: Eukaryota > Viridiplantae > Streptophyta > Pinopsida > Pinales > Pinaceae > Pinus > Pinus taeda. The sequence continues at coordinate 172,038 of APFE030337259.1, forward strand.
GCATGATCCTAGCAGAGACCACTTCCCCGGATGCGGGTGTCCATCGTCAGGAAAAGGAGGAGCCACATGGTGAGCACGGGCTGCGACGTGAAGCCATAGGCGCCTTTAATGCCTCAGGCCGCCAAAGCTCAGAAGTGGGAGAGGCTTCAGGGCATCCTTAATGGAGCCGGTTGAGGCGTGGGAAACCCTGCGCACTGCATTTACTGAGGGTCCCTTCAATGCAGAGGTTGATGAATTTAAGTCTGCTGGTTTGTTGGAGATGGAGGCAATACGCTGGAGGGAAAACTCTGGGCATGTTGAGAACTTGCGCCGAGAGCTGGTGGTTGAGCGTTGGAAGGAGGCCCACCTCATTTCCTCGCTTCTTAGCCTATGTCTTTGCTCCCTTGAGCTCGGCTCCATCCCAATTTGGGAGCAACAAGCTCTTTGTCATCTCATCGCTGGTAAACGGAGAGAAGGATGGGTGGATTTCATGGTGCGGGAGAGAATGCCTTGCAGGCAAAGCTCGGGATGTAGAGCATCCTCCCGCCCCCCTGCAGCGGACACTCATCACCACTGTTGCTGTTGCTACTACCATCGCAGAAGGGGAGTCGCCCCAATTCCGCCATGCCAAGCGGTGGAGGTGGGCAATTCTGATGTTGGGGAGCCCGTGCTACCAGCCTTCGGCTCAGTTATCTTCTCACTGGGCAGCTCCAGGGGAAATCCAGGCATCAACGCACACATCTCGGTGCTTTTTACAAAAATTCCAGAGGGGAATGAAGAGGGGTCATCCCTGGTTCTTGGGGAGGATTGCACAGCGCGCGGCAAAGAGAAGCTCACATCAGATGAACCATCAAATGCTGAAGAATGCTCAGGAAAGGGTAAGGGTAAGTGTCCAATGGGACAGACGTCTTCTGTGGAAGGCACTTCAGGAGCAGCGTGCCCTCTGCCACCCTCTCAATCCCGTGAACCAGAATCGCCTACTCCGAAGCAAAATCCCATCGATATATGGGAGGGAATTCCAGAAGATCAATGGGGATGCACAATTGAGGAACAGAAGCCTGAGGATTAGCTCCAGAAGGTGACACTGTGCCATTGCCTCCCACACTTAGGTCAAATTCTCTTAGGTCGGGGTCCTGTCAATTTCAAGTTTACATTTTGTTTCTTGTCTGTTCTCCTCAGTTTGCTTAGTTCTGTACGTGGCTATAGAAGTTCTAGTAGGAGTGAAGTCGTAAGTTTTGTACCCGGGTCAAGGCATGGCCTGTCTTTTGTATGTTCATAGTTTTGTCGTCGGGTTTTACAGCAGCATTGCATTACAGGCTTGTTCTGGAAAAGCCCTTGCGTGGGTTGTCATGGCGCTCCTATAGATACTCTCAGTGTCGGTATTTTGCTAATGTCGCGGTCTTTTGCTAATGTTGCCCTACGAGGCAACTGTATGTGTCGATCTTTTCTACCCATGGAGCCACAGATGGCCCTGGGCTGCCAGCTTCTTTGGATGTAATATTCTACTGTACATTTTAATATAATAGTAGTTAGTATTTCCGAGAAAAAAAAAACATTATTGAATTCGTATAAAATTGCTCTAGGAGTGGCAAGGGCCCACAACCCCCTTGAAACAAGTTCTGTAGATACTTTTGATCATAGGAATTGTATTTACAGAGTGAATTTTTTCTAACATTGCTTATATATTTGAATGCTTTCATTTCTGTACTTAATGCTCTTGCTCTGCTTCATAATATTTGAATTTGAATGTTGTAGATTTCATTACATGATCTATGATACATAAACGATTATTTTGGTATAACTGCATAGCATGGAACAATGAAGAAGCAGTGTTAATCAATGTGTCACAAGTACAGAAATGAATCAATTATACTTTGTTTACTTCCTATATGTTACCAAGTTTTACAACATTACGCTATTGTGATAAAATGTTGAGAAAAATAGTAAAATAAATGTTCATTGCAAATTGCGTGTGTGCGTTAGCATGTTTATAATTGAAATTTCTTTAGTAGTGAAGGCTAATAGAAATCAAAGTTTCTTCAATTTAATCGCTTTATTCGAAGAACATGGATTGGACTTCTGAGTTAACTACATAAAATTGTTGGTTTAAAGAGTTGAATAATAGTTCAATTTCATTCTTTTAGGAATCTTTATCTTTTTTGATTTCTCATGTCCCAAGAGTTAGGCTAGTAATTAGATTTTATTTAAGGAATTTTCATGCTTCCCCTAGCATAACTTTGATGCCTTTTTCTAATTGTTTTTGTATTTAAGTAGATCTTATCATTGATTTTAGCTTACTATCATTCAAAGCAAGAATAGATAATAAAGTGATTTGTCTTGAGCTATGGATTTCCATTCAATTTGTTTTTAAGTACTAAATCAGAGTACCTAAGTTGTGATAAAGTATGTATTAGGTCATGGTTAAAGTACAACAATAATTGGAGTTCTGAATAGAACATAGATTTAAAATATAATAGCGATTTTAGTTTTGAACGAGATGGATTAGATTAGAGTGAAATAGGTTTCTTCATTTTGTATTTCATGATGTTAGTTTAGGCTACATGCTCTGATCTTGTGTTACCTTTGCGTGTGCCTTGAAGCTTATGAGTCTCTGTTTGATATTTTAATGTCTAAGTTATAACACATATAGTTTCCCCAACAGAACTATAACCCCCATATGGAATTTTGATTATGTTTCCATCCTTACCATGTTCACAACATTGCAATTCTCATAGTTTAGTTTCAATTGGTTGGATCTAATGAAACCTTATCTCCAATGTATATGCACCCTCACTTCTCAAGGAAAAATAAATATTTCTTTCTACTCTTGGACAAACTAGCCTCCTAATTAATTTACCCCCTATAACTTTTGTGGCTGCTTCAACCTAATAAAATCTTTAGTAGATAAAAGAGGGGGTGTTATGTAGAGTTTACGATTGTGGAAAAAGTATCTTCTATAGAGCTAGTGGACTGGTCTATAACAACATAAAGAAAATAATATAAAGGGCCCCTTAGAGAAATTGGAGAATGGAAAGAGACTTACTTGGGATCTTTCACAAGCTCTTTCCGCATCTCGGCCTGTAATTTATATAATTAGAGCCTGCACATACAGTCAACACAATCCAATGATCTATGACATGTATGTAGCATTATCCAATTATTCTATTCAATGGACCAAAAAAGTGTTGAAATCCATGAATGTAAACATAACATAACACGTATAGGAAAATAGTATACTCTTTCTATTAACATGAATAGGAGAGAATTTACAACCAACCATAGTAGTTGATATTGTAGAGATATCCCCAATTTGACTTGTCCTTGCCTGTCACAAAGCACACCTCAATATCACCGTATTGAATGAAGATGATACTCAGTTAGATTCAAGGCAACAACATGAGGGTATGATTAGTCTCCAAATCCCTAACGTTATAGATGGTTGTAAATTTATAGGAGAGTGTGGTAGTTTATAAATTCTTATCCATTTACCAATCTAGGCTTGTGATCCACTTGTTGAGTTCCAAAACTGCCTCTTTCTGGAGCAACGTTTTCATCCTTCTTCCCTGCTTTTCCATGGAAAATGCATCCTAAATCATCAAAAGCCATTACAGATTGCCCCAAGGAGTATATTTCAGTGATTTATAAGTTATATTGTTATTTTTGTTGTTTGAATAGGTTTTTGCTTTTCAGCTATGGAACACAGCGACATTCCACAGCTAAGTGGTTGTTCCACAGCCATCTCCATGCTTTTGTAGGTTACAGGTGTCAAGAGAAGAAACATATCATATGGGTAGCTGGGAAAACATTAGAACATGGATGGTATCCTATCCATTTGACCAAGATCGATGAGGAGGACCCCTGTCAAAGGGGAGTCAACTGAAGGAACCTACAACAAGTACAACTCTATTTTTGAATGTTTCTTAGTAAATTAATCCGAGGCAGTCTCATGAAGCTAATGACGTCATTTGCCACCTGAAAAAACAGTATCCAACAACCACTATTCAAATATTTATGTTTCAAGGCAAACGAAGACAAAATTTCTCGATACCTCTCCTGTCTACATGTTTGTTGTAGATGACTTCTCTCTTCAAACAATTGTATATTTTCCTATAAATACCGACATTTAGAACGCGGAACAAGTTCATGTTTTTATTGATGTAATAGTGCAATTTCCACTTTGTAGTGTGATAAACTCAGTGCTATGTTTTTAATATATAAACTCTATTTTTTTAATGGATACATGAACTGTGTGAAGTGTTGATTCTGCATTGCTAATCATAGACCTTGCAGAGGGCCCGTGCATGGTCAAGGGTACATTTCATTACTGTAAATTTTATTTATGTTTGTCTTTCTTAGTTTAATTGTACATTTACTATGTTTTTCATCACGTTCATAATCGATTTCTAACACTATGTATATTTCAGCTTGTGTCATTTGTTTCCACTAACTCAGGGCAGTTGTATTTTAGCTTAGAGTAGTCCTGTAGTTTCCATTACTTTGTAGTCTCTTAACTTGTATTCTGGCGTAGAGTAGTCTTGTAGTTTCCATTACCTTCTAGTCTCTTAACTGTAGTTTTTAAATTGATGTTAGTAGCATAATTGGATTTATTTCATCTGTTGTTCTTTAGTTCTTAATTTTTAAACTTAAGTTGTTTAATTCTTTCTCCTCATTAGTGTAGTCACTTATAAATGAATGTTTCCAAAAACATTTCATTGATGGTTAATCCTCAAACTAAATGGTGAAATGTTGTATTTATGAATGAGTCTCTTATTACAATTGTTGTTCATTAGTTTTTCAGTTAAGTAGTTTAATGCTATTTTCTTATCAATTTAGTAACTCATGATTTAAATGGATATTTCCAAAAGCCCTTCATTGATGGTTAATCCTAAGACTAAGTGGTGAAATAATTTATTTATGACTGAGTTTTTCCTTGCACTTTCATGTTTACTTTTCTTAGAATGATGAAGAATGGAATCTCTCAAATATTGCTATCATAAGGAGGTAGTTCTCCCTGAATTATGTAGCAGAGTGACAAAAATACTTCATTTAGTCTTGCTTTCACAAATAGAATAGTTGCAATTTCTTTTTTTTTCTTTTTACTTATTTTAGTTGTAGTCCCACATTCAATTGTTTAATTTTGCAAGTAGATTAGACAACAGAAGTAATTTTGTTTCCAGAATTCAATTTTCAGTTTACCATAAATAACTGCAATTCCAAATTCTCATTTAAGTTTTGGTTTTGTAATTAAGTAGATAGTAGTTTTAAGAGTCCTTTCAATTCATGTTTTGGAAACAATCAGCAAGAAGAGAAGCTTTCCTTTCACCTTCTTGTTTAAAAACTTTACGTCCAAATTTGGCCTAAAAAACACTTTTAGCTCTCACTTCAATTTTCTAGGTTCTTAGTAGCATTAGATTAAGATTTTAATTACATTGCAGAAAATTAGGAATCAAAAGAACAAAAACCCCACTACACTTCATCAATTTACGATACCCGGATTGATAATTTATGTAGCAATTTAAGACACTAAATTGACTAAACATTTTTGTGCCTTTGCCGGGAAAGTGTAACTAGGTAGCCTTACTTCTTACATTCATTAAAAAAAAAGAAGTAACAAAAAAAAACAATGGCATGCATAAATAAAGAGATTCTAGGGATAGATTTATAGTTAGGGGAAAAAGTTCGATTTTCACAACTCCACCTACTCCACCAAGGCTTAGAAAGGAAACATCTTCATCCCAGACTCATACTCCCAGCCTTAGGATTCCTGGAATTCAAGGGGCAACAACTCAGTTAGAAGATTCCCCCCCTTCATCTACTAAACTAGACCGATGAGAGAAAACCTTTTTCACCTCTATAGGGGAGCCTATTGTAGTTGAAGAAGTAGGAATACCTAATGAAGAAGAAGAATAGAAACTCTCTCTTATTATCCATTAATAGAAGAACCTAAAGATTCTGAGGAAACTATCATGGCAGAAGAAGAACAAGATGGATAATTCTCACTATTTGGAGGACGGGCTAGAGGGAGAGGTAGAAGAGACACTGGAGGAAGTAGAGGTAACACTGGTAGAGGTAACAGTGGAGGAGGCAGAGGAAATAGGGAAATAGATAACTCACTTGGATTCCCTAGAGTAGATGATGAAACACATACCACAATGAAAAACATCTCACCATCTGTCCTCCCAAACTTTTATGTGTTGAGAAGTGAGGACCTGGAAACATTTTTTATTTTATTTTGAAGTCTTCTGCAGGACCTATAACTATTTAGAAGACTCTCAAAAACTCAAATTGTTCCCTTCAACACTAAAAAGAGCTACTTTGAAATGGTTTATGAGGTTAGTCACTCAATCCATTAGAACTTGGAATGACATGAAACAAGCATTTTTGGGTACATACTTGGATTGTTGTATGCCTACCAATCACAAGGATGAATTGTTCAAAATGATGAAAAAGGAAGATGAAAACATAGAGGATTTTCTTGAGAGGTTTAACTATAATTGAAAAGAGCAAAATGAACAATTTAGATTAAGAAACTTTGAAAGCTCTTTTGTTGAAGGCCATTACGGATGAATGGATAGATATCCTTAACATGATGGGGAAGGGGGACCCTCTCAACTTCCATTGAGTGACATAGCAGAACTAGATGTCCATCTCTCAAGAGCGAAATCTAAAACTGGGAAAGGACCAAGAGATCCTTCTCTTATTAGAGCAAACAAATTTGCAACTAGATTTGTAAGTAGGGCAGAAATTGGCAATATGCTTGATGAGTTTAAAACTGATATTTTAGGAAGCCTTAGTGAGCATCTAGACACCCTCAAAATCCAAAACAAGCAGAAAACAGAAGCTAATTCTTTGGCCATATTTTGTCCAAAATGCAGAAAGAAACATGCTCTAAGGGAATGCCCTTTAGATGCAAAAATTGTAGAAACCTGTATGATTTGTTCAGAAAGTCATGAGACCAAGGGTTGTCCTTCAATCCTAGGTGTGAAGGTTGTCTTTCAAGAGGAAATAGTCCCAAATTTTGTAGAAACTCTTTGTTTTGTTGCAAGAAGACCTTGGCAAGGGCCACAAAATCAAGGATTTAACAATCCAATGAATTTTCGTCCCCCACCAAACTGGAATTCTTGGCAGCAACCTTGGCCTCAACCTCAATCTCAGTATCAATATCAACAATGGGCACAAGGGGTACAAAATCATTATGGGAGATTTGCTCAATATTATCAATATCCTCTGTCTTATCAGAGCTATCTCCTCCCCGCAAAATCAGCAACGACAACTTCCAAATCAAAGCCCTCACCTTTCATTTCCATTTCCACAACAACCTCCACAACAAAGTCAAAATCCTCAAATCTTACATCCATTTCAACAAAAACCAAATCAACTACCAGCCCAATCATTGCCAAACCCCAATAATAAAAACCCTCAGAATGCTTATATGGTAGAAGGACAACAATTTCCTACTTACATGCTTGCTCCTCTAGATCTTAATGATGCTCAACTTAGATCTAGTAGGATATTAGAAAGGAAAAAACCTTCTATAGATATTCAAGAACAAGATGCTTCTGAGGAGGATTCTCTGAAAGTCAATAGAATTTTTGATGGAACATCCCTTCAAAACCAAAAAATTCAAAAAGAAAAACAAAAAGAGTCAATAAACACAACTCCTATAATTGAGCAACCATCATCTATTTATACATCTCATTTTCCTGAGAGATTTGAAATTGATAGAGGAGTGGAAAAATAGATCTTGTTTCCCAATTATGACTTCCTTGATGAATTGAAGAATGATTGTATCAAGATTCATTTGTTACAAGCCATTATAGAAATTCCTATTTTAGCAAAAACAATAAAGTAGTTGAGCATCAAAAGACCAGGAAGAAAACCAAGAGACACAAAAAGAATTCACCTGGTAGAAAAGATAGTAGATATCATGACAGGAAAGATTTCCATGTAGAAATATGTAGATCTAGGAAGTTAAATTGTCAAGACACATATAAATGGGATTGAAATTCCAAACACATTGATTGACTTAGGGGCTGCAATAACATTATGAGTAGACAGACTATCGAGTAGCTTAAGCTTCCTAACCTTCTTTACACACCTATCTTACTGCAACTTGTAGATAGATTAGTAATCAAACCAGATGGTGTGCTAGAAGACATTTGAGTCTCCTTAGATTCTTGGGAATATCCTATTGATTTCATGATTTTAACTCCCAAGAATAACTTAGGAGGACACCCACTTATCTTAGGAAGACCTTGGTTGGCCACAACTGATGCTTTTATTAGTTGTAGATCTGGTGACATGTATATTTCTAATGGTAGTTCAACAAAGAAATTTACTTTGTATCCTCCAGCAAAAGCAATCATAGAAATAGATTACAAGGAGTGGATCGATGATGAAGATGTTATTTAGCCTATCTTTACTATATCAGAAATTAGTGAAGATAGTCAAATTTTGAACACAATGGGAAATTTCGAAACATCTTCAGAAATATGATCATGCATGCTTCTAGGAAAAATCTAATGTTGAATACTTGACATCTAGGAAGATGTCTCTCTATTCTATGGAAGATTTTGGTAGCTTTACAATTGAAATTTTTCCAAGTAGAAAACTGAACATAAACAAAAACTTGGGGAAACTACAATAAGAAGAGCTAACCAAGATATTACAAAAACATTATGTTGCATTTGCATGGAAGTATATTGTTATGAAAGGTATTGATCCTAAGACTTGTATCCATCATATCTATATCAAGGAAAACAATAGACCAATCGGACAACCCTAGAGAAGAATGAATCCAAATCTTAGGGAGATTGTGAAAGAAGAGCTCAAAAAACTACTAAATGTAAACTTCATTTACCCAATCGCAGATAGCTAATGGGTTTCTCCTTTGGTAATTGTGCCTAAAAATAATGGTAAATGGAGGGTGTGCATTGATTACTGAGTACTTCCTTTCGGGTTATGTAATGCACCCGCAACATTCCAAAGAGTAGTACTAGGACTTTTTTTTACCTAATACATGATTGTGTAGAGGTATATATCGATGATTTTATAGTCTATGGTAACACATTTGAAGAAGCCTTAGAAAATATGGAAAAATTCCTTAAAATATATAAAGAAGCAAACCTTTCAATAAGCCATCAAAAAAGATTTATGATTTTTACAAAAGGTCTTTTTTTAGGACATCGCATTTCAGGAGATGGGATTAAAGTAGACAAATCAAAAGTTGAAGTAATCTCTAGGTTACCAATTCCAAATTGCCAAAAAGATGTTAGGAGTTTTCTAGGATTTACAAGATATTATAGAAGGTTTATAGAAAACTTTACCGAAGTAGCATCACCACTCTTCAAATTGCCCACAAAAGATTGTGAAATCAAGTGGAACCCTGATTGCCAACTAGCAGTTGGAACCTTGAAGGAAAAAATATCTGAAGCACCTATCGTAAGGGGACCAGACTGGAAACTTCCTTTTCATATTTCAACAGATGCTTAAGATACAGCTCTAGGGACTGTATTCGGACAAAAAGATTTGATTCCTTATGTCATTTACTACACAAGTAAAAATTTCACTCCCACTAAGTTGAATTATACTATCACTCAAAAGGAGTTCTTAGTTGTTGTTCATGAAATTAACAAGTTGAGACACTATATAACAGGCTATATAAATTTTTGTTTATACAGATCACTTTTCAATTAGATATTTGATGAATAAACTTATTACTAATGGCAGAGTTACAAGATGGCTTTTAGCTTTGCAAGAATTCAATATTACTATGCTAGATAGACATGGAAAACAAAACACAGTTGTTGATTTCTTGTCGAGAATTCAAAATATCAAAGAAGACTCTCTGGTTGAGGATAAGTTCCCTGATGAATATCTATTTGCACTAACTACTCAAACTCCTTGGTTTGCATATGTTGCTAACTATTTGGTTACAGGGAAGTTACCTTCACAATTATTTCCTAGAGATAAAAAAAAAGATTATTCAAAATAGTGCAAGATATTTATGGATCTCTAACGAATTGTATAAAATAGTGCCAGATCTTATGATCAGAAGATGTGTCAGGGAAGATGAAATGCATGATATTCTCAAAGCATGTCATGATGAGCAATGTGGTGGACACTTTGCTGAGAAGAGGACAACCTATAAAATCCTTTCTTTAGGATATTATTGGCCATCCATCTTCAGAGATGCTAAAGAATATGTCAGAAGGTGTGACAACTACCAAACGGTAGGGAAACCTTTTCCCTCAAATTAAATGCCATTACAACCTCAGGTACTTATAGAACCCTTTGAAAAATGGGCTTTAGATTTTATTGGAACTATTAATCCTCCATCTAAGCAGAAAACGTATATATTGGTATGAACTAATTATGTCACCAAATGGGTAGAAGCTAGAGCATTACTTTTTTCTAACGAAAAATCTATTGTTAGTTTTCTTTTTGAGGATATTTTTACTTGCTTTGGTGTTCCAAGAGAAATTGTGACAGATCAAGGAACTCAATTCACATCCAAAATGGTGGAGAGGCTTATGGAAGAGCACAAGATCAAGCATAAGAAATCCACTCCCTATCATCCATAAGTAAATGGTCAAATGGAGTCTACAAATAAAGTTATTGAAGGAATCCTCACCAAGATTGTGCATCTACATAGAAGAGATTGAGCAGAAACACTTCCTAAAGCCTTGTGGGCCTGTAGAACTACATTTAGGAACAAAATAGAACATACAGCTTATGAACTTGTTCATGGAAAGCAATTCCTATTCCCCAAATAGTTCCAAGATAAAACTTTCAACATGGCAATCAAGTTGGGGATGGATTTATCAAAAGCTCAAAAGCATAGATTAGAGAAGTTAAATGAAATTGATGAAATCAGACAAGAGGCTCTTCAAAGGACTATTTTAGTTCAGCAACAAAAGGCTAAGTGGCATGACAAGTACATCAAGGACAAAAAGTTTCTAGAGCGAGATTAGGCATTGTTATTTGATTCAAAGGTTAAGGATTTTCAAGGAAAGTTTCAAACTGATTGGCTTGGGCCATATGAGATTGAAAATGTTTTCAGTAATGGAGCAGTAAGAATCAAAACAATAGATGAGAATCAAACTCCTCTCCTTGTGAATGGTCATAGCTTGAAAATTTATCAAAAACCAATCTCAAAGGAGGAGTTCATCAAGATCTTTCAAAATAATTTTGAAATGAAGTTATTTGTTCTTTTCATCATATCTAAAAAATAATAATAATAATTGTATAAGGTTAAAAACAAATAACTGATTGGCATACTTATATAGAAAATGCAGGGTGAAAATCAGAGGACTCTGACACCCTATATTTTCTGAAAAAAAGTGACTCATTGTACATTCTAAAAATTCATGGTTTACTTCAGTTCATTCTATTTTATTTTTGCAAGTTTCACTCCACTCCACCACCATATTTCACCAATACATTTTTCTTCTTCAGTGTTTCTTCCATATCCATTTTTCATTTCCATTCTGTCATATTCCATCTACACAGTCAACTTTGTTTTTCATTCATTCATAAAGTAATATTTTATTCATTGTTTTACACTTCACAGCTAATCTTGTTCTGTAGCCAGTCTGACTCTGCAGTAACAAAGTGATCATTAGCTTAAAAAATAAAAGGCCAGTTCGTAATAAATTTCATAAGCAGGTATTGGAGGAGAAAACAACTTTTGAAGACACATCAACATCTAAGCACCTAAAGAGGAAAACAACAAAAGGTTAGCAAGTGGAATGGTATCACTCTAGAGGTGAGAATAAAAAACCTATTTCAAATAGCAATATAAAACATAAGTTGTATAATTTGTATAATCACACTACTCCATGACTTGTCATCATGTGATTTGGTTGCGGTGATTATTCCACCATGCCTTTTGACTTTAATGCCTAATGCTCTCATGATTTGATCTCCTATTTTAACTCGTACTTCACTATACTTCTCCATTACACCTATTTAATGGCTAATTATATGACTTAACCCAGTTGGATACGGCTGTTCACAACCCTACTGTTCCTTTATTACACTGAGTTCCTCATTTTTACTTCCACAGCCTTCCTATGTATACGAGCACTTGGATTATTCATTCAGTTTTTGGTTCTCTCTATGTATAAGCAATAAAATGATTTCCATACAGTCTATGTGTGCAACACTTCCACTCCATACATCCTCCACACTATTTCATGCATACGATTTCCTTAATTCATATACTCTACATGCTTCATTCCCATATCCATCGCTTTCCTTCCACATACTCCGATATTTCATTCCCGTATCAATAACTATTTTTTCTTCCATAAAACACTATTGTTTACACAGTCTTCTACACGGAGACAATGAAGGAAATTTGAAGAAACACAGAGAAAAGGAGTGATGGGTCTCATTGTAAGAACAGAACCTATAGGAGTGAAATATATGGAAGGATATCCTTAGACGAAAGGGATGTTGAAGAAACATGGGTGGCTGAGCTTGATCGAGAAATTCGATGGCCATCATAAAGAAATCACCAACTCATTTGCTAGGTTATTTGATGGGATGGATGTGGAGATTGGTGACATAAAATTTTCAATGACCAAGTCTTTCATTGTAGCTGCAACCGAACTACCAAAAGATGGAGAGAGGTAGTTCAAGAATAAAGAATTCTATGATGAAACTTGGAAAGTCATTCTCCAAAATGGAGGTATGGACACTTTAGTGTTTAAAAGAGGAATCCCCATCTCTGCACTTAAGGGAAAAATGGAGTAGCATGTTACTAGTTATACAAAAATTTATTACATGTGAGGGTTGATATGGTTCTGTGTTTATGTATCACATAAGGTTGTTGATGAATTTTCTTGAAAATGAAACCATCAGTCTCCCATTCTTTCTGTTGAATAGCTTAAGGACGATGTCCACTATTGTCCAAAAGAAAATAGAAGACATAGAACCTCACCTTTATCACCATGGTCTCATAAAAATTCTATTTGAATATTACTTACAGAATGTAGGAGACACATGAGAAAAATGAAGAGAAAAGTTGAGGAAGTCTATAAAATTACTCCTAAACCTTCATTACAATATGAGCAATTACTTTCTAAGAAATTAGTCAACATCAAGGAACAGTCCAAGAAAGAGAAGAAGAAAGGGGAAAGAAGACAGGTTATAGAGGAAGAAAACATAGCCTCACAAGGTTTGAGGAGAATTTCTAGGGTTAAGGGAAGAATGAAGAAAGAAAAGTCAAAAGAGACCCAATTCATAGATTTGGGAGAGGAAACTCCAACTCAATCCAAAGATAACATCTCATTTGAGTAGAGCCCACAACATTCTCCTCAACCAAATTTTGGAAGCATCCCAAAGAGAGTCTCTCCAGGGATTGACCCAATTCAACAGCAAATTTATGATTATATTGAGTCACTGGAGCAGAAGAATATATCAGTAAATCAGGGGACTTCGTCCAACACTGAGCAACCAGCACATCACAAGAGGCTTTGATTAGCTCACTTAAGCAAGAAATATATGAGCTAGAGGTCTTAAATATGAATATTCAAAAGGAAAATGAAGCTTTAAAAGAACAAAACAAGCTGGATAGGATCGTTCATGATAACACCATGCTTAATTTTGATATGTGGCATAAGAAGAACAAAAAATTAAAGAGGAAAAACAGGAAGCTAAGCAGGTCTCTCATTAACGTTAAGTATAGGTTCCTCATGAGAACGCCTAGAATGGTAGTTGCAACAAAGAGAAACAAGAGAATGTTGGATGTTCTAGCTGAAGTTTCAGAGAAGATGCAGTAGAAGGAGGGTGTTACAATTTTGATTGCATGTGGACATGCAATATTTCACAGTGGGGGTATGTTGAGTTCTAAAGCTACCTCTTCCTTAGGCAACATTCTCATCCTTCTTCCTTTGCTTTTCCATGGAAAATGCATCCTAAATCATCACAAGCCATTGCACGTTTCCCTAAGGAGTATATTTCAGTGATTTATAAGTTATATTGTTATGTTTGTTATTTGAATAGGATTTTGTTTTTCAGCTATGAAACGCAGCCACATTCCCCAGCTAACCAGCTGTTCCACAACTGTCTCCACGCTTTTGTAGGTTACAAGTGTCAAGAGAAGAAATAGATTGTATGGGTAGCTAGGAAAACATCAGAACATGGACGGTATCCTATCCATTTGACTTAAGATCGATGAGGTGGACCCTGGTCAAAGGGGAGTCAAGAAAGAGTCATCTAGCACATATAGTGCACTACACTTCATCAGTTTATGATACCCAGATTCATAATTTATGTAGCAATTTAGGACACTAAATTGACTAAACACCACTCTCGCTGGGAGCATGGGCTCAAGGGATAATAGGTGAAATATATAAAGTATGATCAAATAGGATTCAAATTTCTTATCCAAGTTAATGGTTGAAACAACTCCTGAATTTTTTTAGAAGTAGAAGCTTCGTTATTATTTTTAATTTTCCCAAATTTCTAGAATCGATGCACCCAAAATAAGGGACGACATGTTGTTTATTAGCATTTGTGCACAACTGAGAAACCTGCTATTGATTAAAGGTCCCTAAAGTGTCAGGGTGCACTAGGCCCTAAATGAATTGATTTGAGACAGTCAAACCCATAAACTTAGGAATTTGGAAGAGTCATGCCTAGGGAATTGTGCAAAGATGATGACAAGGTGTTTATGGCTGTTGATTGATTTGGTTTGCAGGTGTATTTACCTGATGCGACAAAATGACCTATAAATGATTTCAACCTAAAGAACAAAGTCAGAAATAGTGGTTGATGACTAAAGTGCATTACCTTATGACAAGTTTAGATCAAGAACAACTCGTCAAGATCATCATCTGTTACAATATAGTTCATCATGACATCTTTCCTAAGGGAGGCATACTCATTCTCAACACATAAGCTATCATTACATGTACAATGATAAAAAGCTCGTGTTCACTAATGACAAGGTGTGGATCCCTAATTGGATGATTGTCTCATCGTAGGCAACAATCTTTGTAATATTACATTAATCTTGAAAGGGCATCCTAGATGGATGGAACTAGATCCACGGTCTTTTACTTGTTCACTCAATCATCCATGTGAATAAAGGAGCCGAATTTGAACATGGTAGACACCATATGATTACCAAACAATGATGCAAGTCGTTAATAGATGTGATAGAAACCACGAATGATGTTAATTGTTCTCAAGGTACAACAATATAATCTATATGTTGTGAATGAGTCAGTTGAAGTTAAACATGGCAGATAATATTTTAGTCAAAGGCCAATGATGTAAACCTATCACCGAGAGTGAGGGAACTTTCCTTTGATGTATGCAAGCCCCAAGGTACTAAATACAAATCTTGTAAGTAAACTTCCTAGATAATGAGCTCATGTCAATAGGAAGTGACTTGTCACAAGAGGCCCTTGATGTATCCCCAATCAATGACAAGAAATAGGTATCATGATTTAAGATAGATTGATGTTGATGTGGAACTAGGTTAGGAATAGAAGACCTGGAATGAAGGCTTAAGAGTATCATAGTAGATATCAGCTAAATGAATTCAATTGAACACATCTACGACACTGAATGAAGTTGGAAAGATTGGCCTAAAATGGAAAATGAAGGCTTTGAAATGATGTGATGAACCAAAAGACCAATAGTTTTTTCCAACACAACAACTACGCAAATGAAGTGGAACTGTTTCATGTTTAAGCGACTCGTTGTCATTAATATGGGGAGTACCCCATTTTCCCAATTTTCCCCAACCATTTATGGTTAGTACCTCTCTATTTTTTAACAAGCTTCAGGAGGATAACGTATTCTTGATATATAAGTTCATCCTTCAGATGACTTGTGACACCCTCCTCCCACATCCACCCATGTAGCCATGCCTACCAGGGTAAGCATAAGAGAAGAGGCTACTATGATCAAATTCGACCTCCTATGTGATTGTAAGGAGCTAGAATCGATGGAAACATCACATGTATTCATCCAACATATGCTTTAGAATCCTTAGGAGAAATGTCAACAAACCAAATAGTTTGTCCCTGAGTCCCACTGATGTTCTTGATCTCTTATGCCACAATCGCTCACATGCTATGGGAAAGGGACTGACCAGAAACCTAAAGTTGCTCCCACAAGCTTACCTACCAGTGACCAGAGACCAAAGTTACATGTTTTGTACTACTAACCCTGGGATTTAAGCCAATTTTTCAGGCCCAGAGTGCAAGTCACTTCCCATAATGGAGTGATAGCTTAGAATAAGTAAAATTACAAGGAAACAATGATGCAAAAGTAATAAGTTAAAAGGAACTTAACCAGATCCCTACTAACCATGACGAACATTTCGTTCAACATATCATTAACATCTAACCTACAGGTGTAAACAAAAGAATTAAGTGTAGGGATATCATACTTATCTGAGAATCAATATGAAGCATTTTTCCCTCGTCATTTCCTAGATTAGCATCTATTAGGTCATAGACACATCATCCATTCATGTATAAGTAAAAACATGCTGAGAGGCATACATAGTTGTTGTCATAAAATATACATATAACGAGCATAATAAGAATAGAATTACCATAAAAATATCAACAATTAAAATCCACATATACATCAATAAATTTACACATGAAAATAAAGGGAATGAACTTCTAATCAATCAAAGCAATAAACCAACTATATATGGGACTATCACATTCCACCCAACCATAGATTGGTTGAACCAAGTCTCTCTTCGGCCAATCACCCTCATGCCATATTCCAATGATGAATGTGGGACTCAAACCAAAAGAACCAACCAGGGAATATTAAGGCTAAGCCACCTCACCCTCATCAACAGAATCTAGGCTTTACCATAATCCATCCTGGATCACTAGGCCAACATAATGAACACATCATAATAGGATTTATTGTGATCACCACCCAATCACTAGGCCAAACAAGAATGGATGCCACCAGATTTCTTCACCTACACTGTGAAGAATTTTCCTGTCAACTAGTCTCTTAGACATTACTGCAATCTAAATCTATATCACTAAGCCCTAAATTGAGACCCACTCTCCAAGCTTTACTGCACATCCCAAACCCGACATTACTAGGCCCAATGGATAAGAAACTAGCTCGTGGCTTTACCATATATCCTACTATTCACCAACAAGGATTCCTAGGCCCGCTGA
Organism: Pinus taeda; assembly: GCA_000404065.3. Taxonomy (NCBI): domain Eukaryota; kingdom Viridiplantae; phylum Streptophyta; class Pinopsida; order Pinales; family Pinaceae; genus Pinus; species Pinus taeda. Next base: position 189,194 of record APFE030337259.1, read on the forward strand.
GGTGACACAATCCTAGCTTTACCACAGCCCATAGTCTGGATAAGGGGTGACTAGGCCAGTGGCTTTACCATGATCCAAATTATGATTCAGGGACCTCTAGTCCATGTGTTCTATCATTTGGAGATCCACCCCACTTAGCATCGAATCCAACTGGAAATCCATCAAAACCAAAACATGAGAACCACATCATGCCTTGGTTATCTGGAAATCGAAAGGCTAGGATAAAAATACTGTTACACCTGGAAAATCCTATGCCATGATATAAAAGAATCACATGCATGTCAAATATAGTGTAGAAATTCCCACTGTAGATCAACATATTATGCAATATACTAAAACACAATACAAGATCTACTTCTATAACACTTTGTAGAAGCTTAATCGAATTCAACAAGATCAAGAGAACACATATAACTGAGAATGAGAAATCAGTCACACATAACATAGAAGAAATAACATGGGGAAAGACTCAGCCTAAAACCCCAACTCTATATTATCACACAAGTGGAAATATTGTTCAAGCTACAAAAAGAATCAACTCTCCAGCTATCATGCTTCCTCTGTAATCAAACAATACAAATCACAGACTGAATAGACATAGTATATGTCCTCCTCAAGCCCTGCAAGCCTCTTGTTTCCTTGTGCTATTTTTCTTGGGGTCCAGTGAAGCCACATGTGTGAGTTGGCCTCATCACACTCACAAAACCTGAAGAAGTAACTGCGCAATCCTCAAGGAAAGAATTCCTTCTGCATGCAAGGAATATTCACAATCGAATATTCTAGCAACTAATAGTACACTACCCCTCCATCTAATCTCAACTGGGCCTCTATCTAAACTGACATGCATGAGTTATTTATGAGAGAATACTTAGTTATCTGAAGTGCAGTAGTTACATGCATCCAAGCATTAACTAACTGAACTTACATCAATTCAACAACCTATTTGAATTAATCTAACTGGACTTGACTCTGTTAACTAAGTCAGCTAATTACAATTCATCCTTATCTCTTTAACTAATGGATAAATTCCTTAGTTAATGAAGAAACTGTTGCATGTCCCCACATAGCCTTCATGTTTGATTTTCCTTAACTAATTAAATCAAGATGAATTAATTAATTATTTTACAAACAACTGCTAAGATCAAATTCGAATTTTACTTCACTGTTTTAGTTTATAGACTGACAAAAATAGGAAGGTATCCCGAAATTCTATTTATAGAATGATATTTTTAGCACTTTCATTTTTCATTCCTTATAGCTATGTTTAACACTGGTTGAAATGCTATTTTTATCATTTCTTGTTGCTATTTTCAACACTCCCTCTCAATAAGAAAGGGATTATCAGTAACCCAAATCCTGTCTCTGTGGAACTCAAGCTTGCATTTTGACAATGCCTTAGTCAAAATATCTGCATCCCTTTCCTCTGTTGAAACATACAGAAACAACATGATCCTCTTGATCACACAGTCTCAAAGATGGTGATACCGGATATCTATGTGCTTGGATTTGTCTTGAAAAACTAGACTCTCAGAGAGTTTGATACAACTTTGGTTATCATAGTAGATGATTGTAGGATCCACCCTCTGACCAAACAATCCACTAGAATCTTCTGCATTCAAATGGGCTCACATGCAACTTCACTAGCAGCCACGTATTTAGCCTCTACTGAGCTAAGTGCAACTGATCTTTGTTTCCTACTATACCAGGAAACTACAGTTGAACCAAGGTTGAAGATTCCTCTATAAGTGCTCTTCCAGTCTAATGGACTCGCTCCCCAATCCACATATGTGAAGCCCTGAAGCTTCACTCCCTCTGTTTGTCTATACCACAATCCGAACTGAGGGGTGCCTCTAAGTTATCTTAGCACATGCTTCATTTCCTTCCAAAACAACTTGGTAGGCTAAACCATAGCTTGACTCAGCGGGTTCACTACAAAGCATAAGTCGGGTCATGTGTTCACTAGATACATAAGTGAACCCACCAGCTATCGATAAAAAAAAGTAGCTACTACCTCACCTGAAATAGCATCCTCCTTCCTCCAGTTCTCAGCTAGAGGAGACTACATGGCTTGCACTTTTCCATGTGAAAGTACCTGAGTATCTCATTGGTATACTTTTCTTGAGACACAAATACTTCCCCATCTTTCTGCCACACCTCCATGCCCAGAAAGTAGTGCATAAGGTCCATGTCCTTCATCTCAAACTCTCTTGCAACGTCCTCTTTGCAAGACTGTATCAGATGATCATCACTTGTCAAAATCAGATCATCGACATAAATGACAATGATCAATGGTTTACCTTCTACCATGATGTGGTAAAGGTTCGCATCTGCTTCACTCTTGGTGAAGCCCAAACCAGTGAAGTAGGTGTCGATCCTGGTGTACCAAGAATGGGGTTCTTGCTTCAACCAGTACAAAGCCCTCTTTAGTCTGCACACATGTGACTCACTATCGAAGGTCTTGAAACCCTCTGGCTGCTCAATGTACAACTCCTCCTCAATCTTCCCATTTAGGAATGTTGTCTTCACATCCATTTGGTGGATCTTCCACCCAATTTGAGCTAATAGTGCCAACATCGATCTAATCAATCAGTACCTTACTATGAGAGAAAAAGTCTCATCGTAGTCAATCCCCTTATGTTTCTCAACACTGCCATCAGCTACTTGCTTTACCTTGTAAAGCAATTTGGAACTCACCACTGACTTTCCCCGACGCCTTGGGACAACATCCCACACATTGTTTGAAATGATAGAGTCGTACGCCTCTACCATTGCATCAACCCAGACTGGTTGCTACACTGCCTCCTCAAATGAAGAAGGTTCGGTATCTACACACTCCCCAACCAGGGCCGTGTACCGAGTGTATCGCTCAGGCAACCTCCTCTATCTGCACTGAGGAGATGGCTATCCCACATTCTCTTGCACATCCAACATCAATCTGTCAACTTCCCTTGAGCATTTTCGCCCATCTCTGGAAGTGTCATCATTAATGGATGTCTCCACTCACAGATTCTCTGCAGGCAGCTACTCCACATAAATCTGAGGCTCCTCCTCCTTAGGAACTGAAGGTTCCTCCTCTACATGAAACTAGAGCTCCCTCTCAAGTGGCACTTGCATGGCTTTTTGCTCTTCGAACTTCAGTTCCTTGCATACCACAGTCCTCTGGGTGAAAGGTAGGTTCACCTGATAGTTGTGGGGTGTATCCATGTACCCCACAAGTATTCCCAACTCAGTTGTTGAGTCTAGCTTCTTCCTAGCATCTTTGGTCACATGATAGTAAACTGATGATCCGAAGATTCAGAAGTGACTGACATTAGGTCGCTTCTCGGAATACGCATCCATAGGTGTCTCCATTCCCAGTATACGGCATGGGATTCTGTTCTGCGAGTATACTGTTGTATTGCATACGTCAGCCCACAAATGCAGTGGTATGCTTTGATCATGCAACATCACTCAAGCTGCTCACGCAATCGATCTATTCTTCCCTTTAGCCACCCCATTCTGCTATGTATTACGGGGTGCCATCAATTCCTATTTAATACCTTCTCCATCGCAGAAGTCTTTAAACTATTGGGAGATATACTCTCCACTATTGTCACGATGCAAGGCTTTTATTTTCTTTCAAGATTCTTTCTCTACCAAGGCGTTAAACTCACAAAACCTCAAGAAGGTCTGATCCTTCTTTTTCATAAAGTAGATTCAGCATCTACGAGAAAAATCATCAATAAGAATAACATAGTACCTTTGTTTAGCGGTGGAGGCTATAGAGAAGGTTCCACAAACATCTGAGTGAACTCGATCCAGGATTGCTCCAACTCTACTGTCTCGATCGAGAAAGGAATATTTCACATACTTACCCAAGCTACAACCTTTGCATGTAGTCATCTGCTCAATCTTTCCCTTAGGTAATTCAATAGAAACCTGTTGCATGATCTTCAGGGCTCCATGGTGCAAGTGGCCTAGTCTTCTATGCCATAGCTCACCAACATCTTGGCTATGCACCATCTCAGCTTTGGAACTCAAAGAAGCACAGTCGTCTACCTCCAGTTTGTAGAGATTCTTGTCTCGAATCCCTATTCACTTTGTCTATCCAGTATTGATATGCCTCAGGAATACCATTCCTTTACTAAAGAATACATCATAGCCTTTATCTTCTAACATAGTGATAGACATAAGATTCTTCTTCAGGTTTGGTACATACTTTACATCAGTCAGGGTGAGGGGAGCTCCATGCTCCCTCTGAAACACAACCGTACGTTCATCTAAAACATGGTACTTTCCATCACCACCCATCTCAATTTACATATGGAGATCCTTCTCTTCCAAGGTACTGAAAGGATTCTTATCACCTCGCATGTGGAATGAAGCTCAAAACTGTGAGGCTAGTGCCTCACCATCAAATTCCTTTGAGGAACCCTTCTTGGATTTCTTCTATGGACAATTCGTAGCATAATGGCCCACTTCATGACAATGAAAGCATTGCACATTCGATTTGTCAAACTTCTTCCCACCATGGGAGGAACTAGATTTGGGATGGGACACCTTCCCTTTCCCTTTTCTCGCCTCACTCGTGAAGTTTATATTTTCCTCATCATATTTCTTTAATCAGGATCCATCTCTGGTGCTTATTCTTATCTCCTCTTGCATCAGATCTGACCAATGTCGCACATAACATAGAAGAAATAACCCAGGGAAAGCCTCAGCTTAAAACCCCAACTTTGTATTATCATAAAAGTGGAAATCTTGTTCAAGGTACAAAAATAGTCATCTCTCAAACTATCCTTCTCTCTCTGCAATCAAACAATACAACTCACATATTGAATAGACAAGTATATGTCCTCTGAAAGCCATCAAAGGCTCATATTTCCTTATGCTGTTTTTCTTGGGGTCCAGTGAAGTTAGATGTGTGAATTGGCCTCATCACACTCACAAAACCTGAAGAAGTAATTGTGCAGTCCTGAAGGAAATAATTCCTTTTGCATGTAAGGAATTATCACAATGGAATATTCTAGCAACTGATAGTACACTACCCCTCCATCTCATCTCAATTGGGTCTCTACCTAAACTGAGATGCATGAGTTATTTATGAGAGAACGCTCAGTTATCTAAAGTGCAGCAGTTACATGCATGCAAGCATTAAGTAATTGAACTTACATTAATTCAACAACCTGTTTGAATTAATCTAACTGGACTTGACTCAGTTAACTAAGTCAACTAATTACAACTCAATATTACAACTCATACTTATCTCTTTAACTGATGGATAAATTCCTCAATTAATGGCGAAACTGTTGCATGTCCCCCATATACTTCATGTTTGATTTTCCTTAGCTAATTAACTCAAGATGAATTAATTAATTATTTTACAAACAACTGCTAAGATCAAAATCGAATTTTACTTCACTATTTTAGTTTAGGGACTAACTAAAATAGGAAGGTATCCCAAAATGCTATTTACAGAATTATTTTTTTAGCACCTCCATTTTTCATTCCTTATAGCTATGTTCAACACTGGTTGAACTGCTATTTATAGTAGTGCTATTTTTAGCATTTCTTGTTGCTATTTTCAACATATATCAAGGAAAATACACATGCAAGTTGATACTTATAATGAACCTTCTTGTAGCTTCATGATCCTGCCTTTCCCTGCTTGATCATTGATTCTTCTTGCCTGCTTTACCTTTCTTGCTCCAATGCCAAAATTCTCGAAGAAAATCTAAGTTTCCAAGAGTGGGAGAGAGAGAAAGAATAATGAGAGAGCTCCAAAACTCAACTAACGAAAGGTTACACTGACCAAGCCTACCAACTGATCCTCAAAAGCCTTTTTATCAATGAGGCCTCTATTTTCTTCATTTTCCATTATTTTCCTTCATATTCCTCCTCACATGAAATGTGTGACCTTTCACATCCCTTTTCTCCTAATTTCAATGATTTTCATAAATAATTGTGCCAAAAATGTCATTTTCCCTTTCCAAACATAGCCATTGCCTTTCCCAATTTCCTTAGCCATAAATAGCTAGATGAACATCGTCTAGGATGTCTTGCCCAACATTTAGCTTGGAATACGTGCCCCATCATCAGTGGTATTTATATATTTTACATGGAATTTTCACCAGCATTGTTACAGAATCCTCCCCCCTTAGGGGAACACCATCCTTAGTGTTCAATCACACATATACCTCAATAACACGCTCAAAGAAGACATAGTTATCATGGAACTTTATAACATATCTCAATGCACTATTTAAAAAGGACCTACTCAAAAAGAAAAATATCATGACAGCATGACCAGATAACAGCAACACGCATACTGGAGCTTTATAACACAACTCATTATGGTATTTATAATAATCACATATCCACATATGCACATTGCTAACCCAACAAATAAAATATATGATGCCTGCATCCATAACAAGGGAATCAAGAGCCTCACACCTCCACCCTCAAAGTAATAACAAGATTCACCTCCTTCCAAGGAAGTCGAGAATCAACCACAAATTTGAATATGCATTTAATGTCTAGCATTATAATCCTGTGCCATGTGTCCCATCAGTGAACAATTATCAGGTCATTGTTCCATCATGCACTCGCAATGTGCATCTGATTCCACTTGGCAATGCTAATGACCAAAACCAATATATCCATTACTTTCCCTTCTCTTGTAAAAATTCCCTCAAGAAATCCAGTGACCCCATTCCATGTAGTCACTCACCTTCCAAGTTCCCTATCATCCCCTATCCATGGTGATCCATCTGTTGGTAAGGCTTCCTTGCATTGGAAGATCAAACAACCAAGCCATATACCTACTCAAAACCATCACACGAGTCATGTCATGCTCATGGAAATCAATGGACTCTATTGGGTAACAGTGTCCCACAATGGCCCTGCTCCTGAAGTGATTTAGCAGCATACTATTACATGTTCAAATTTATTTCACTTGCTAATTCTTGCATTCAATTTCAACCATCCAAATAAGCATTCTCATGCTTCCTGTACCAAGAACATAACTTCCATTAGATTTAAAATAAATTGAAATAACTTCAAATCATACCTCATTAGTACCTTGTCAATAATATATACTTGCAATCGTATTTGCTCCTTGTCACAACAAGACAAACTAGCATATTTGACCAAATGATGATGTATAAACATATCACATTAGGTGAGCTCAAACACAACCATCATAGATCATCATCATAAGCCACATGTAACCATCATAAACTAGAATCATAGATCACATATAATCAGCATATACCATAATCATAAATCACATGTGTGATAAAAATGAAATAAAATGTTGATACTTATGCTTTCATCAATCCTTGGCTTCTACGTTTATCTTTATTCAATACACACTTCGAATCGGTTACCACACCAAACAAACAACTAGTTCCTGCGCCTAAACCATTGACATGTACACATAGTGTACATCACACACATACAATCACACATTGCATACAACACCATGCAATACATGCACCTACACCTAACATACAACACATACACCTACACCCGATGTACAATACAACACAAATATGTATATAGAGTGCAACACAATGAATGCAAATGCCATGATACCATGACCACACAATGAACATACACAATACCGCACGTGCGCAATGCAACATGTACGACATGCACTCAATCCAACATGTACACCAGTACCACATGTAGAAAGCACAACCTACACAACGTGTGCACAACATCACATGTACATGTCACCACTTGCATAACATGTACACAATGCCTCATGTACACTACACTATTGTACAATGTGTACACAATACCACATGTACATAGTATCATGTGAATGTCACGTATGTGACATCAAATGTACACGATGTCACATGCATGACATGTACAAAACACCTCCTAAACATAGTGCGACTAGTGCAACATCTACAAAAAACCACATGCACATAGCACAACTTGTGCAATCATGCACACAAGACCATACGTAGATAGCACCACGTGTAGAAATGCACACAACACCACATGTACATAGCACTTCATATCCAACATGTACATAGCATCATATGTACACAACACTGCATATCCAATCATGCCCACAACACCATATGAAATATTCATACAACACTATCCTATGCATAACTCTACATAAACAACATGTAAACACACTATATATACACAAAACCACATGTACAAACTTCATAGATGGAACATATACATTGTATACACAATAGTAGTACCACACATCCAAAACCACATTGTCCTTACCAAGAAACCCTACTTCTAGTGTCTTATTCATGCTTATCCTAGCATGTTGCACACCACGCTGGGTTCATTCTGTTGTTGATGTATCTGTTGGTATAATCTATCCATAACATACAAATAATGTAATTACATAATATCAACTCATAACCACATGATACTGACCTTGTCTATTTCTCATGATTATTATTCTAAATTGGTCCCTCATAGGACCTTGAAGCTCTTCATGCCATTCCCCTGCGTAAGAAATCATTCCTCCACAAGGGTGATTCTTGATGACCCTGTCAAACATTGACATAGATACATAGACACATACATATATATACATAAACATTAGCATAAAACAATTAGATCCATGATGACCATATTAAATAACAACGTAAATACATACATGTGTGCATATAATCATTAGCATAAAGTAATCATGATCACAACATAAATACTAGATATCAAAGTCAAGGTTAAGACAAATTCCTATTCATGTAGAACATTGAGAACCATCACTCTCAACTTAGTCAAACCATCTAACATCTCAGGTCCATTTACTTTACCTTTTTCTAGTTACCTTTCTCATGTCTGTGTTGCCACCGTCTGTTTACCAAAATGGACCCAACCATTCCAACCGACTGCCATAGTCTTACCTTTCAATGCACTTACTTATCCACATAGCTTCATCTAAGTTCTTCCATTACATGTTGGGTGTCACACAACTCTCCCCAAGCTCCATCAACATTCCTCTTCCCCATCCAATTCCCAAGACACTCAAAACATGAAAGGAAAGACAAGAAACAACCAAGAAGGAAACCATGAAACCAATTATGACACTACAACCACAATCAATCACAATAAAGCACCAAAAGGCTGAAAGCACAAGAATAGCAACAAAAACCATGACTCAATCCCCCATGGTTCCCAAGGAAAGCTGAATCTGAACCTTCTTCGAGATTTCCTGACAACCTCTCTTTCCATGAAACTCCCTACAACATGCTATCATTAACACAATTGTTAGCGCATAAATAAACACAATAATACACCAATTACCTCATCTTTTTGTACCAAACATGTTACTTGCAAGTGAACACATCCACGCTATATCTCTAGGGCTTTGATTTTGTTGATAGATCCACCTGCAACTAGAGAGTAGCTAATATATCTATCAAATACATGTGCATGAATATGGCACATAACCACATAATTTCAGACAAATCAAGGTTAAGAAGACTTCTTGTGTGAAAAGTGCTCATTCATTTGGAATTATGGTTTCTAGACATAACCCAAGGAATTATTTCCCAATTACTTTGTTTTACCTTTTCCTTGTTGCAATTGAGGCTAACTAGTACTGTCACATCACCCAACTGTGAGTTATATTTACACATCGAGTCTTACTTTGTCATGCTAATACGAAGCATGTTAGCCTGTTATAGACATATTTGGGCACTGCAACCCCAATATTATATGTCCATAAACCAAGGGCTTCTAAGTCCCTAAAAGTGTTGTTTCATACCCTAAAGGAACAAGGTCAGCTGATTACATCATCTCCCAAAAGTTCTCCATGAAAAACTGCTCATGTCTGGTCAAAACTAGACCATCTCACCTACTCCATGCTCAAAGTGTGATGCATCCCACCTAATGCACACAGGGGGTGTGATGCATACTGAAAATCCCTTCTATGGGGTGCGATGGGCGAGAGTAGATAAATGACAGAGACAGTTTGCAAGGTGGATGATCATGGAATCTTCCAGAAACTTCTCCTGTGACACTTGCCTCTCTGAATTCGCCCAGGGATGAGTAAGAGATCATGAAATCTCCAAGTGTAATTGAGAACTATCAGAGAAATGACACTAATCTAAAACCTAAAAGCTGACGCACCACCTACTAACATGTATATATGGATCCCTCATCCTAGAGGTCCAGAGCCTGGAATTTTGCATCTTGTAAAGAAGTGTTGTTGGTTTCTTTGTGGAACATCATAGTGTTGGGTGATCTAGATTTTCATGAGGTGAAGAAGGGATTTCATGCTGGGAGGATGGTGCCAGGTTAGATTAATGGGTTGTAATCCTCTCTTCTACTACTTCTATCAATAAAGCTATTTGAGTTTTCCTCCATATTCTTGTATGTCTAAGTTGATATATGCATTTGTATGGTCAATATATATCTGATCCTATATTGTTTATGATTGTACATCTCTATGCTTTGATGGTATTATGTTGCTTTGACTCTATAGGTGTTCTTTGAAGCGGGACAAGCGAGGAAGGAGTAGCAAAGATCTGTCAAAGGGGAGAGGAAACAAGCAAGGAGCCAAGCAGAAGACTGAGGCTGGTACTCTCTGCTTCTCTCTCATCTACTTCTGATAAAGGAAAATCCAAGTAACTTTAGTTTGTTTGTTTCTAAGATAGCTACCCATCTTAGTGGGACTAGCAGCTCTGAATGGACACTAGTTTTTCCGATAACAAAATGGCGACTCCACTGGGGAGAAAATAGCTTGTTTGCTTGTTTCCAGTTTGTTTACTTTATAAACTACAGACGGCGCCTGAAGTTATGTCAGCTAGCCTTCGAAGTGATTTTCCTATGCAACTGCAAAGTAGATAAATGCTACTTCATTAAATCTTTGGGGTATTTTATGAATTAAACATCTGACATGAAAACATCCTAAGTGCCTTGGTGGTGGCTCAAGTAACCCCGTTAGATCAGCCCCTATGTTTTGTATTTATTGACTATCGTAAGCTCAGCATAAATCCCTGAACTAAGCTGCAATCTATGACCAAAAACCATGTTAAGTTCTTGTCTCTGGACCATCGCACTATCTCCTTTTGATAGTTTGGATGCGTCGCACCTCCTGTGTGTTGTAGGTGAGATGCATCCCTGTTTCCCTGTGTTACAGGTGCAATGACCAGATAAGACTATTTCTGCCTCCAGATTTTGGTTTTTCTTCACTCTCTTCAGCTTTATTCAGGATTGTTTCTGTCTGTGATCAGTATAACACTATTGAAACTCCCTTCCTTTGCATTATTCAGCCTCCATTGTACAAAGAATTGTGAATGTTTTTATGTATTTTTTGCCATTTATAGTTCTCCTTTACAAACAATAGCTTAATCGAACTGTCGCCTTTTGATTTGAAAGTGTCACAAGTGTCGTTTTCAGTCAAAGAAAATAATCCTCATATTTTGATAGTCAATTACACTATTACTCTTGTATTTGATTTGGACTAATAGTATTTCAAGTGTTGAAAGTAGTTTTCAATTCAAAATCACAAAGTGTCGTCCTTATCTTCCTTTCATCTTTTGAAAAGAAAATTGTTAGTACTGTCGCTTTGAAAAGATAATTCAGATTTGTACTTAGCATTATTTTTGTCATTCACACATTAAGAAAGCAGAAAACAAATACATGCATGTGCATTTTGCATTTGTAGTGCTTGTGGAGATTGATTTAGGACAATGCATCTTAGTGTGTGCTCTCTACTCCATGTTGAAAGAATTTTGCTTCTCTTTCCTTAGTAGCTAGCATGTTCATTGCAAAAATAAGAGTAAGCGATTGTTTATCATCTTAGATTGCATATTTAGGAGTTGTATATCTACATCACACGGTGAACCACAATAGGCTATATATTTTATCCTTAGCAAGCCCTGTCTGTTGCCCTATCGATCACAATGCACTAAACATAGCATTCAGGAAGATTGACTACAGTACCATAAAAATTATTCTAAAGTTTTGCGATTGGTTTGGTAATCCCTCTATCTAGATTTCCAGAGTAGTCACTGTTAGGTTCCTATACCAATAGGTTTCATTTTTCATGATTGACTATGCAAGTGCCAAATATGTTCATCCTTGCATGCTGCAAAGGTTCCATATTTTGTATACAGACAAAGAAAATTAAAAAATGTAAAGAGGGTATGCCTTAAAAGAATAATCAAAAGGAAAGAAAATGTTGGTCAGAAGAAAAAGAGTTAAAATGAACCAAACCGAGAGACCAAGAAAGTGGCCAGTCAGGATGCCACTGCTATCTTATTCTGCAAGTTCACAATGTGAAGACACTGTTGCTTATCACACTTGATGGATGGCCCAACAGTTCACTCTGGACCATTCCATATTTAAATTTGTTGTTGTAGAATAGAGAATGAATACCTGTCCAAACAATTCAAGCTTGGTAGATGACTAGATAGGTAGAGAAATTAAGGAGCCCAATTGCTTAATCTGGGCCCTTGGAAGAGATAAGGGTACATTTAGATAGGAAGGCAATCAAAAGAAAAGAAGACAATCAGGGTTTGCTAGTTCAAGTGCACCCAATCCAAAGGAAGAAAAAATGCTAGGTGTATTAGGCTGGGTAGGCAGTTTCAGGATGCAGAAGCAAGGTTATAATTACTTTTTGTTTTGTCAAGAAGGGCTTATCTCATCAATGACACTGGTACCATAGCAGTTATTTGGTTGCATGACTTTGGAAGCATGACTAATTCCCCTTCATTCCCCCAAAGATCACTTACTAACAACCCCACAAGTACCTTGGGATTTGCCCAAAAAAGTCCAGTTTCACTCCATTTTTTATGGAATACCAAGTTGACATCTGAGTTGACTTAGTGAAAAGAAGCCACATTTCTTGTGTAAAAATGGTCATTCCACAATCCTTTCATTTCCCTATGCCTAAGTTTTCGTTCTATAAACTTAAGCATTCATCCATGCACTTCCAAATCCATAAAGTCATATTAACATCTAATTCTATTATTTTAGCTCCTTAAAAACATTTCCTATCCCTATCATACAAAACCTATATAAATAACCCAAAAAATATAGATATCCCCACCCCTTGGCACTATAGCCATACAATACAAAGTAGGGGAATACTAGGTCCATTTGGGGCCTTAATATTAGCCCTTCCGCATCAAAAACTTAGGATTAATCTAACATTTGGTTAGGTTAATAACTATCTTTCCCCCCACACAAACCATTCCACATTCACCCCGCGCATGCATTTTGTTTAGGTTTCGCTTAATATTTGGTTAAACGAATAACCATAACCCCATCGCAAACATTAAACCTATAACCCAAGGTCTAAACCCGCCTGAAACCATACAAATATTAAGGTTTATCATGTGCGCTCCTGTGATAATGCCCGATCATATCGCCCTCCTGTGCACCGTCGGATCGCCTCCCCCAGATCCGACGGTCCTAATCAATATTGAACGCGCCTCGTTGATGGTACATTAGTACCTGATGGTTGACAGTTTCACCATCATACACAGGGACACCTGTCGTCCTCCTATTGCATCAGGCCGCCTCTGACAATTACCGCTCCCATACCAAAGGCAGTCTGATGGAAACCGTTTACTGCTCTGCCCTTTCGCATGCGTCAGCGCATGACGTTGCATCCATGTCACTTGCCACTACCCTGTACCTGCGCAACATCATCCACTAACGTCACCCCCCCCCGCCATCGTGTCATCTGCCACACCATCATCCACATCAGTTGCCACATCATCCTCCGTACCCACTACGCGACAAAAAATATGTCATGATGACGTCATCCCCGAAAAGCGCCAAAACCGCTAAAATGTCCAAAATTGGTTAAAAAGTCATGAAAACAACTATTTTTCATTTATTTCTATTTGTGCACCTACAAACAACATTGCATGGACCTTCATGACCAAATCGCCTCCAGAGCTTGTACAGTCCATCAACCTGCAATTCAGCTCCATAGCACGACCCCGCAGTTCGAGCTGCACCTGCTAAGTGCCCTCTGCGCCATTAAAAACAGGTATGTCCCCATATTTCTCTTGAAAACCCTATTTTGTTCACAATTTACTGTTTAAATTGCTAAAAGCACATGTAATTTACATCCAAAAGTACTCTTACCTGTCACTTACCACCTTGTATGCACTGTCCGAGCTGAGGATTCGAAACAAACCTGCAATTTTAAGCCCATATCCTTTGTAATATGGCCATTACAATACACTTTGCGCCAATATTTCGCCCACAAAGACTCCAAAAACTGCCCATGCTTTGAATTAAAGTGGTTAAGCACTTTGTGATTTCTGTTTTATCCTGTTTTTCCGAAAAGGAATTCCTCCACTTTCACTTCCCTCTACTAACTGTCACTCCTTCAGTTAAAAAATCAATCCTAGTTTCCTTTGCATTTTATTCACAGAGTTTATGACTCCGGCAAATGCCCTTAAAAAACCTATTTAGATTCTGCAAAATTATTGTTTCGCAATAAACTGTACACTGTGAGGTTAGTACCAGGTAAGAAACAATCTCTAGCATCTTGACAACAGCCTCAGAGCCTGAGTCCTGTCACCTATTGCTGCTTACAACTGTATTGTAATCAAAACACAAACAGTATAAACATGGAGGCTCCAGTGGCTCTCAACATTGCTCCTTTGAATGCTCCACACATGGATTTAGAGTGGTTACCTTTGGCAGACAGAGACTTCTAGATCAAGGATATGATGGGCCTCAAGTCTCATCTTAAAACTATGTGTCACTTCAGAAACAATCACAGGAATAACACTGATGTCCTGGCAATCTGGAAATCTAGTATGACCATCTACTACCTCTCATTAGTCAATGTGCTTCCTAACTTCATTCATATGTGTCATGCAAACTATGACCCCACTCGGAGAGCAATCCTTACTTCAGATGGGTCTGTGCTATTCTATATCACTCCTCAATCTATAAATGAAATGCTGAACTTTGAGCCACCTCAGCCTCTGGTTCCTCTTACAATGAAAATTCTACTTGATAAGGATGCAAAGCTCTCTAGTTCAGAAATATCGAGGGCAGGTCAGTTGTTTATTGAACCAGAGTGCCAGGCCGATCATCCTCCACCCTACCATCAAGTCTCATTCAATGAAATAGGCAGACTCCTAGTAGATATGATTTCCTACATTCTAGGATGCAAGACAGGAGAATTTGTGGATGAAACTGTGTTTCTGTTATTAACCATGTTCAGTCCACGACAGCCCCCTGCTATCATGTATGACTATGCCACCTTCATAGCAAACAAAATACATGAGCAATTCATGATGTGGAGAGAGAAAGATTATTCAAGTATACCTCCTATATTTACCATCTAATGTTGTACTATCACCCTGATAGTTTCAAAGTTCCTCTCAATAGACTGGACCAAAAGGAGAAAGAAGATCTGTTACCTTCTGGACCTCAGTTTTCCATGAAGTCCACTACTCTTCCTACACATATTGTGAGTTTGTTGACATGTTTATCTACCCAGCCACTTGCCTATTAATGATGACTCCTCCTGGCAGACTCATTGCTGAAATGCAAAGAATCCTACATCTTTCAAAGGGCTACAACATTGGTGATTGGTATTTCTACCAAAACCACACAGTGATCAGGATTTATGGATGTGAGCTGCCTCCCTATAAACTGCCAGGATATGTCCCTATGAGACTTTTTGCCTTAGAATACTTCAGGTAGTTCAGTAGTGGAGATTTGATTCATTTTCATGGGACAAACAGGAAAGCACAACTTGAAATGAGACATCAATTGGGGCCTTTTGTTTTCAATAAAGGGGAAGAAGCCTAGAAGAATGCAGACAATATGCTAATGGAAGAGCTCATGTTGAAACAAAGCTTCTTTTGGGCACCATATGACCCTGCACACTTCATAAGCCTTAGAAGAATCAAACACAAGCTTTCCAGATATGTGCACTAGCCAATCCCCCACATTGAACAATATCCTAATCAACAAGAATGGGTAGAGGGCACATTAGATGATGAGGAATTTAATGAAGAAGAAAAATTAGAAAAAGATATGAAAGACCATGAGAAAAGAATTGACCTAGAATATGTTGCACAGGTCACCTTCACACAACCTCAACATATTGGAGCAAGCACATCTGCTGCTACACCTCCACAACAACAAGCTAAAGAGGCCATTTCTTCTACAGGGAAGGGAAAAGAAATTGAACATTCAGAACAGCAAAGTACAATGGAAGAGAAACATCAACAAATCAGGAAAAGGATGAAGAACAAGGCCTTTCAATGCAACAAAAGGCAGCTGAGATCCCTGTATTGCAAACCCCTCATAATGAGGAAAGATCTAAAAATAGGGACAGAACAAAAGAAACACCTACAGGTGCATCCACTGCCCAGCAAGGTGAGAAAAGACAGAGGCGAAACCCTTATTCAGAGGAGGAAATTACTGAGGAAACTACAGGAAATATCAAAGGTGAGGGGACTTCTGAACAACAGATCCCTCCTATTTTGGAGACATCGGCTAGCTCCTTTCAGCAGGAGCAAGAGGGACAACCAGGTGGGGAGGTTTCATCCTCCAAACAACAGACCAGGTAGGGCTCGGATACCAAATGAGCATTCACAGAGATCAAAGCTAGAAACGAGCCAATATGGTTTCAGCTTTACAATCAATTGATGAGAATGGCACCAGCAAATCAGAAAAGACTGATGGCAGCATATGATGTGCAAGCAGGGAAGATGACTCTTAGTCACTTTAGACCCACAGTATAGCAGCCACAGTCAGCTGCACACTACATTAGAACCAATCTGGAGGTCCTGGCCAAAGACATACATCCAATAGACCAGATTGAATTACATAAGCAGGCTGGAGAAATGGTATACTCCACCCTAGTAGATAGGGCTTTAATGGCCCATAGATTGTAGAATTATTTGTATAATACTTCTACCCAACTAGAGCTGGAGAAAGCCTCATCATTGGCCAAGGATAATAGGATAAAATCCTTGGAAGAGATCATTATAGAGTTGGGACATGATCCCAAAGATCCCAAAGGCATATAGGCCTTAATCAGAAAAAAGGAGGAAGACATAGCAGCCCTAAGAAAACAAATGAAGCTGCCAGCTACCATACATCCTTAAACTACAGAGGTGGCGCAACAACAGGAAGTAGAGGATGTGGTCAGCTTGCTTATGAGGATGAACCAAAAGCTGTTAGACACAGAAAAAGCATTAGAAGAGGCTCAACAAGGGAAACAGCCAGAGTTGGCCCCTCAACCATCCCAAACAGCTCCAATAATTATAGCTCCTCCTACAACAGTCACTACAGCAACACCTCCCCTAGATCCAACTTCAGCAGCAGGTGCCTCAACTTCAGTAGCAACTACAACAGTAGCATTGCAAGAATCCAGCTTGAGCATGGAAGCTATGATGAAAGAAATTAAGGCTCTGGAATTACAGATGGCAGAAATGAAGGAGACCAAGCAAAAGCTAGCCAAGATTGAGGCTAGTTATGATAAATAAAAGATGCCAGTTGCCGAGAAGACCAGGGAAGTAAAGGCCCCTGAGAACAAAATAAAGGCCTTGGAGAAGGACCTCACTCTCCATAGAAGCCTGATTGAAATTAAAACAATTTTGTGCGATAAGATTGGCAAAGCTATTGCTGATCAATGGAGAACAATACAAACCATTTTTCACCAGATAGAATTGATAGCAGTAGCTCAATATGAAACTCAAAATTCCAGAGCATTATTGGCACATAAGCCTGAGCAAGCTAATCAATTGATTCATTTTTTGAATACTCGTCTTGGTGAGTAGCTAGCAGCTCTAAACATTCAGAACAGGATAGAGACTATTGTAAAAGTCAAGAAAGTGCTGACCATGAGAAATTTTGTTCAAACTATAGAAATAAAATGTCAAGAAATGCAGACAGGGGTACATGCCTTCAGACAGAAAATTTCAATATTACAGAGCAAAGGTTTGCCCACCCTGGTCACTAGCACTGGAAAGCTATTAAAAGAGGAACAGTATGCATACAGGCTAAATACTTAAGTGCAGAATCAGATTACAACGTCATCAAGTGGCTCAGAAGAAACAGTGCCTCCCTCTGGACAAAGTTTGTATGATAAACAGGAAGACTTGTTTTACATTGAGCATGAGATAGCACATCCCTTTCCAGTCTGGCCAAATTATTATACATACACTGAAGCTGATGAGATATTATTTAAATTAAGAAAACATCAATTACCAACAGACCAGTGGTGGCAAAACCTGCTTGAGATTCTAAAGTAGTTCTGATTCTCTTCTTATAAATTGTCTGCATAAGAAGCAAATTGTATTATATGGCTCTGCTATCGAAAATTCAAATCGACAGTGGATGAAATGAGTGTTAAAAGGCATTCAAACAAACTCAAACACAGGTGGCAAAGCACAGCATGACAGGACAACACATCAGCAAAGTGGTCATCAACCGACTATCATAGTTAAAGAGTCAAAAACAAATAGGACACCTACAGTAGCCAGTAAAGCGCATTTATTTCCTCAGTTATTGTTGCACAGTTTTTTCCCACATGAAGTTATTGTTTCTATCAGAGTAGATGGATAAATTTATGTCTAGATATTTCCCTATGGGATATTTTGTAAACTCCTATAAATACTTACTAAAGAGATATATTATTGTTGGCTGATGAATATCATTCTGGACCTGCGCTGTAAGTTTTTGAGAACTCTTCAGAAATAAGAATTGCTGGAATGCTTTGTTGGTGAACTTACTGTTGTGGAATCTATGGAAAAAAGATAGATTGCAGGATTCTCATGTTAATGCATGGATCAATAAGTTTTCTGTACTCTTATTTTACTATATTTGTGTCTTACTTATCATCTAAATATCATGTTCTAAGTTACAGGAAAGAAGGATAACCCAGAATTTACTTTGTTGTAATCTGTGTTCAATTCCTGTAAGTTTTTATGTTTTCCACAGCACTAGCATAAGCAAGAATTCTTGATTGCTCTTGTTTCCCTGGTTCTTTCACTCTAAATATCATCAAGGAATTCTTAACTGCTCCCTGATAATGTTTATATAATTTCCCTCTATTAAGATAATGAAAGATTCTTAATTTCCTTTCATTTCTTGACTTCAGTTCAGCTTATTTTAGCTTCAAAGTTGTTCTGTGTTTAACTACCTTGCTCTGTAATTGTCTTGTTGCCAAAGAAACCATCCTAGAGGCTGATTTCCATTAGACTCCATCAACCCAATGGTATGAACTTCCCTCAACTTACTACCCTATTCTATTGAATGTCACCTTCCAAACAGCAAACAAAAACTTGTGCTTCATAACTAGCCTAAGATACTCCAAAACAAAGCTAAATTACAAAGAGAGAGTCCTCTTTGGTTGTAGGTAGGCTAGGACCTGCAGCTAAGAAATTGGTTAGTGGTTAGCTCGGCCATATTCCCTCCTATAGCCAGGGAACAACATCAGTGATAACAGCCACTTTCATTCTTTTTCAGACTCAAAAGAAAAGGTCCATCTGAGCACTTTTCAGTTCAAGCTCATTAAAAATCAAAGGCTACTAGAGTCATCTTTAGCTTTTTCTCGACTCTTAAAAATTGAAGAAGAAATTTGTGTCAAAGTGTCATAAAATTTATTTTAATCGGAATAACATCCATGTTCCCTCGTTGATCTTAGGTAGAGAAAATGGAGTCCACCAACCAAGGATTTCCCCTTAGAGGGAATCCTAGGCCTTTCTCCTCTTGGGGAGATGTTGGTGCACCTCATATGGACTGAAAATTGGCCTCCCAGGACTGACAATTGGCCTCCCAGTATGGCTCTTCTCAACCTCTGTTGTTCAAAGCACCGTGATTCTAAGCAATCAAATTAGCAAGCGGATGATACTACAACTACCCCCAACCTTCTACTTCATTTTTTTCTCCCTCTCCTTCTTCCTCTTCGCTTAGTGAAGCTAGTAAAGCTAAAAACCAAGTAAATGAGAAGAAGAAGAAAGGGAAGGAGAAGAAGAAGAAGAAGCCAACAGCAAAAGGGGGCAACCAAGCATCGTGTAGCAAAAATCCACACAATGCACCATCCAAACCTAAATCTCCATGTGTCATTTGCAAAGGGGACCACTATCATCGAGATTGTCCTTGCATCACACGAATCTTAAGGGACTGGTCTCCCCACTTGCATACTCTGGTGTCGTCAACCTCCGACGATCATGTTGAGAGTACGCCATCAACTAGTGAAAACGAAGTCAATGGACAGAAAGGAAGATCTAAATTTCCTTGTAGACTGTGTGAAGGCAATCACGACATCCACCGTTGTCCCTTCCTAGACGAAGCTAAAATAGTCTTGGATAGCTATCCTGCCTCACCCCTACGGTTTCCTCTTGGATACAAGAAAATCTTGCCAAGTCCATCACTAGTTGAAAATCCGAATGACACACCTTTGTGGTTGGTCGAAACATCTATCATTGAAGATAAACCCTTTGAGTCCACACCGGACCACAGTCAACAGGTCGAGACGGCAGTTGACCCAGTCTTGTCTTCAAAAGGTCTACCTTCAAATGATACAGTCACCAAAGAGAATGAGAATGACACTGTTCAAATTCTCTTCGTAAACACAGACTCTGATGAACATGGGAGCAATCTACCCATTCCTTTACCATAGGAAGGAAATTCGTAAGAGGTTTTCCTGGCCATTTATTTGGTCCCACCTCCAAGCAACCTAGTAGTTTCCTTCGACTCGAATCTACTAGGCAGACCTCGTCTATCATCTAATGTACCATTCCGAATCATAGTACAAGCTTACAGAATGGTGATGGTTGGTACTATCATAGATGAAGGGGCTTCTGTGAGTATCATTTCCTCAACTTCTTCGAAAGCGCTTGGTTCACCATCACTTTTGCCTGAGATGTGAAATCTAACAGGCTTCAACAAAGGAACCAGTCGACTGTTAGGGATCCTTCCAAACATGCCTATAACTTTGATAAGGAAAACCATTTACCTAAACGTAATGGTAGTCCAAGGACCTTTAGATTACAATCTACTCCTTGGGCGTGACTACATTTGTAGCATGGAAGCTATTGTTTCCTCACTCTTTCGAGTGATGTGTTTTCTGCATGAAGGCAAGATGGTCCAGCTCGTAGACCAACTTTCATTCCCCAGTTCACACATAGATAATAGTCAAGTGCCATCCTTAACTCGTATTTTTGTGCAAGGAATGTCTCATCAATCTCCAGTCCGTCCACCTGATGAGCGCGAGCGATTCGGTGATTGTCATTGAAACCTAGAGGGCATGCGCCCTGGTCTGCTTCAGCAGAAAAACTTTAGGTATAGGGTTGGTTTCTGCGGAGGATATATGACTAGTCTGACATAGCCATCCATTTAGGAAAATGGGATTACACTAGAATAAGGTTCCCTCATCAAATTTATGTGAGTGGAGGTGTCTATGCCATTCACCTTTGTCTATTTCGATGGACAGAGCCAAATAAGTGTTTCTGTCTGCTATACAGGTGGAACCATCTTGTGGATGCAACAACTTCTATATGGTAACCTGGAAACTCTACTTCGCTATACCTGGAGGCATGCAAACCATTTTGCATGCAAGTGAAAAGCAACCATTTATTTTCTTAGTTTGTAGGTTCTTAATGCTTTAAACTCATAGGATTGGTTGTTCCTAGCTTGCATAATGAAAGGATCTAGAGCAAAGTTTTGAATGGGGAAAGCTCGCTAAAAAATGAACCTATCGATGAGACACCCTTATTATATGACTGGCACGAGCAGTTTTACATGAAGTTCAAGCTTGTTAAAAAATAAACCTAGCAATCAGCATATGTTCCACCAAAGTTCAAGCTCATTAAAAAATGAACCCACCTTCGCTAAATAACCATTGCGATCACATTATTATCAACTTTTAAGCCTTGGTCGTGTTCTCACCATCGCCTCCACTCTTTTTTAGCTGATCATATGCCTCCATTTGATTGTTTACCCCTTTTGAGGAACAGTTGTGACGAGTGATCCTATTAGCCACCTTCTTTACACTGTTGTCATTGAAAAGTTCCAAACCTTACCTAGAACCAGCTGCTATCCAAAATCATCACTCGTTCCTCAAAAAACTAGTCTTCTTTAAGCTCTTTTCATATGACTCGTAAAATATGAAAATTTTGCCGAGCTATTGGCCTCTCCAGCTCGTTAAAGTGATTGGAAGTGCCAACCCTTCTCCAGATTTTAATCTTTTTGCACTTGAGGGATCATTGCATAAAAATATCAAATGCTTGTCTTGTTCGGCTCGTTAAAACTATCGAAAAGTCATCCATTTCATATTATTTTATACCTTTTCAGACTTAAGGGATTATATTACAAAAAATGATTACTGGAGTTTCCTTTCCATCTCTTTTTCAGACTCTCTAAAATTGAAAAGGACTGAGTTATCTTTGTCATTAAAATTGCTAAAAAAATAGCGACAAACTTGTCCATGTAGACAAGAACGAGTTTCACTATCACTAGGCTCATTAAAACATAGCGAGAAGTTTTCCCGAAGGCAAAATTATAGAACAAACATATGTTATCCTCCTCAAGCTTGAAAAAAATAAAGAGGTACTGGTCAGAAATGACTGGGGAAAAATTGGGAAGAAAACTTGAAGAAACCTTATTTGTAGCAAGTCGCTCTTGAACATGACACTTTCACTCCATCACCATGATTGAGTCAGGTTGGGTTATTCCGTTCACCGGTCATATCACCATTGGTCCACCGTACCATCCATTTTTGGGGTTAATGCTACCAATCCATTTCAATGTCACTGATATGTTCAAGAGAAGTCACTCAGAGAATTCACCAACCCAGCTTGTGTCTCATCCGCTGCAATACCTTCACCCTTCATTCTTTCATGACTGCCACCCTGAACCTTGTGTCATCAGATCGTTTTCACCTCCACAAAATCATTTTCTCCATTTCGTGTCGTAGATGTTGGATTCATTAAGGCCCTCCTAGGACAGGTCACTTCTTGTTGACACCAGCTCATTATCCAAGAAGTTGAATTAGGAACAACCCTTTCAGTACTTTGAAGCTTGCATGCCTCAATGGCAAGTTTCTCACTTCCGGTGATAGGTTTACATCAATGGCCTTTGACCGAACGAGTTTGAGTGGTGTTTGACATCGACTCATGTATTCACACCACGTGAATTGTACTGCAGTACCTTAAGGGTCATTATCATTACCGGTGATTCCTCTCATGCCTGTTAACATCTTACATCATTGGCTAGTAATCAGGAAATGTCTTCCCATGTTCGACTTCAGAACAACTTTTCACATGGATCGACTTGTACTTCAGGCGAGGATTGAACGAGTTTGAAGACCCCAGATCTAGTTTCATCCATCCAGGCTGCGATATATTTCGGAAAATAAAAACATCAAATGTACATCATAGTTGCATAGATAATCATCCAAGCTAAAGGATGATGGCTCTACACGAATCACCAGTCTGCCATACAGACAGTTGTTTGTCTTATGTACATGAAAAAGAATTTATAAAGTTGAGCATGGGAATGCCCGCCTCATCTAGATCATGAAAATATTATGAAGATAATGTATTGTATTGTATCTTATTACAAGTCACCTTCTAGTTCGAAAAACCTCGAATCCTCATGATAAAGCATTTCACCTGACATCAAAAGGTTTACAACCTCATGCTTTAGGGGGCAACTGTTATAGACATATATGGGCACTACAACCCCAATCTTATATGTCCATAAACCAAGGGCTTCTAAGTCCCTAAAAGTATTGTTTCATACCCTAAAGTAGCAAGATCAGTTGATTACATCATCTCCCAGAAGTTCTCCATGAAAAACTGTTGAGAACTGGTCAAACCTAGACCATCTCACCTACTCCATGGTCAAAGTGCGATGAATCCCACCTAATCCACACAAGGGGTGTGATGCATACTGAAAATCCCTTCTATGGGGCGCAATGGGCAAGAGTAGACAAATGGTAGAGACAATTTTCAAGGTGGATGATCATGGAATCTTCCAGAAACTTCTCTTGTGACACTTGCCTCTCTGAATTCGCCCAGGGATGAGTAAGAGAACATGAAATCTCCAAGTGGAATTGAGAACTATCAGAGAAATGACACTAATAAAAAACCCAGAAGCTGACTCACCCACCTACAAACATCTATATATGGATCCCTCATCCTAGAGATCTAGAGGCTTGAATTTCGCATCTTGTAAGGAAGTGTTGTTGGTTTCTTTGTGGAACATCATAGTGTTGGGTGATCTAACTTTTCATGAGGTAAAAAAGGGCTTTCATGCTAGGAGGATGGCACTGGGTCAGATCAATGGGTTGCAATCCTCTCTTCTACTACTTCTATCAATAAAGCTATTTGAGTTTTCCTCCATATTCTTGTATGTCTAAGTTGATATATGCATTTGTATGGTCAATATATATATAATCCTATATTGTTTATGATTGTAGTTCTCTATGCTTTGATGGTATTATGTTGCTTTGACTCTACAGGTGTTCTTTGAAGTGGGACAAGCGAGGAAGGAGCAACAAAGATCTGTCAAAGGGGATAGGAAACAAGCAAGGAGCCAAGGAGAAGACTGAGGTTGGTACTCTCTGCTTCTCTCTCATCTACTTCTCATAAAGGAAAATGCAAGTAACTTTAGTTTGTTTGTTTCTAAGATAGCTACACATCTTAGTGGGACTAGCAGCTCTGAATGGACACTAGTTTTCCCAATAACATACCTTGCAACTGTTCGCACATGTTCCAACTCTTAGGACAATCATATGTATCAATTTGAAATCAACATTTACAAAAAATCGTGCCATAACCCATTAGTCAACTCATAGTCATTAGATATAATGGTACAACTGTTAACTACATTCAAGTACATATCAACTGTATCAACACATATGTGTTAGTCCAATGATCTTAAAACAAGATTATTTGAACACATACTCATATTATGAAATTCATGAAACATTCAACCAAATTTTTACCATACCATGTTAAATAAATCAACTAGACAACATAATCAAATAGTCAAGTACCAAATACATGTCATAATCAAACTCGTACCTTAATGTATCTCAAGGGACGCTATCTTGTCTGCATAATAAATATAGTTTAGTATGATACAACTTTAAACGATATCAACTCAAACATAAATCATGATATCCATAGCAATAACTAACTAACATATTCACATCATAGCCTCATAAGAATTTGTCATTCATGCATAACAATCACATATGTACGATCAATCTAGATTAGTATTACACCATATCACAAATATGTTGGCTCATACCTGAATGTCAATCATAACCATATGCATAGGTAAAACCATGTTAACACAATACATATAACATCAATATCTTCAATGCAATGAACATAACCATCATGCATATGGCAAATCCAAATTACAACAAAAAGATCTCAATGAAATAACCCTAATCATCTAGCTAATAGCATATAACAACAATAAGCTATATATCATGCTCATAAACAACATATAACCTAATCATCACTAATCATTAAGTTATCTAACACAAAACAACAATAACAATGCATACAATGAGATGTTACCATCATTCTTGAGAATCCGACTCATGTGCATATGACCATGCTAATCAACTATCATCTATAATGTACATAACCATAACATCAAAAGATGTAAATAAACCAAATGTATATAACCCTAATTCATATAACAACCCTTAACCTACATACCTACATGCCCAACATACAAGCCTATATGACAACATGCTCTTTCCTAGAGGTGTAATGTTGCAACTTCACTTTGATGATCTGCATCTCCTACTTTACCTCGTTCAACACATTAACATCATAACATACCAATAGCACCATGATGACCTAAGTTTCATACCATGACTTTACAAGGCATGTTTGACCTACTATTCATGCTTAACTATAACCAAGACCATACATGCATAAGAATTACATATATACATATAAAATATGAGTACCAAACCATATACACCACATTCTAGCTAGAGTCTACTCATTAGTTCATGACCATATCAACTTCACAAACCATGACCTCATGCATGACAACAAACATTACTCCATTGTACACATTTCCACATGAAACTATCAACATGCATAACAAATGCCTAATCAACTATGAATGCATGTAGTCGAGCATAAGCGATCAAATCTTGTAACCAACCTACAAGATTGATGCATGTAATCAAACCTACAAGAATTTCACCTAGTGTTAGGCCCCTATCCTACTACTGTAACCCCTTATTATTATTAGTACAACCCCCTTATTATATTGTTGTACCCATGTAGTCCCAATAGATGCCCACTATTGTTATTATTGTGCCCTTGCATTATTATTGTTATGTTAGCTCTGATTATATTATGACCCCTTACACTCCTATATATAGAAAGGAGGTCTTGTCATTTGTATCATCTAAGAATTGTTCATTTATGTAATGTAAATAAGGTTGCCCCCTTGAAGAGGCTGAATTCTAAAGTGTTGATCTATCTTTTCTATCTTTTTGTGAGCTGGTTTCATAACATTTGGTATTAGAACATTGAATTCTAGGGTTTTTCTTCTCCAAATAGGTCATCGTGGCATTTTCACTATAACTTTATTTTTACGATGTTTCAGATGCTACAAAAAAAAACCCATTTGAGAAGAAATTGTACTGAAGCTCGGGTCCGAATTTCAGAGCTTGTATCGCTATATTATCAGAAATATGATCTAAGGATGTTAGGGTTTTTGCAAGCTCTAGAATTAAAGCTAAAACAAGTCATCGTGGAATTTTCGCTATAACTCTTTCACTTCGACATTTTAGAAGCTAAGTAAAAAATCCATTTGAGAAGAAACCTGTCTGGACCTTCTCTTTGAATTTTAGATCCTTTCTCAATATATTTTTGGATATATAGTATGAGGAAGTCAGGGGTTTTGCAAACCCCTGAATTACATTCGAAACAGGCCACCTTGGGAAAATTGTCATAACTTTCTCTCTAAGCATCAGATTGAAATTTCATAAGAAGTTACAAAAAGAGAACGGTCTATAGGTTTTTTTATGTATTTTTCAGATCTGAAAGTCAAAACAGTGACACATGGCACGTCATACAAGTTCACTATTCTGAAAAGGTGTATAATGAGGTCATCTTGGGAGATTGTTCATAACTCTTTCTTGGAGAATCTAATTTTGATCATACTGGTGGCATTGTAAAGAGGACATAGAGGGCTACTATAGGTCACAATTTTAGAATAGGAAGAACTGAAATTACGGAGTTATAGTCATTTCAAGATCGAGCTCCTAAAATCAAGAAAAGGCGATATGAGGAAGTTTGATGGCAAGGATCTGGTAAATTGGATACTTCAAATGTAGCAATATTTTGATCTACATGGTGTACCACTATTACAAAAGGTATGTATTGCATCTTCATATTTAGAAGCAGATCAATTTTTATGGTATAAAGGGCTTTGTTCTTGTAAAAAACTTGTTATGTGGTCAATTTTCATGGAGGAAATGATAACACATTATGAGGATACAAAGAGAATCACCTTCTTTAGAGCAACACCACAATAGTTGGAAAGACTAAAAGGGCTTTGTTACATAGTGGAAAGTAAAATTATTGCAACAAGGAAGTCTACCCGTCACAACTATAAAGATGGAAGTGTTGTTTCTTGTAGCCTTCCACAACCTACAAGGGTTACACCACAACAATTAGAAGAAAAAAGAGAAGGGCTTTGTTACAATTGTGATAGCAAATGCACTAAAGGTCATAAGTGTGCTGAGAAGAAATTATTTTACATAGAGTATGAAGCAGAGGAAGAAAAGGATCAAGAAACATCAAAATAAGAGGATATACGCCAGGACCAAACCCCAGAGAAAGAAGAAATGAATCAGACCATATCTTGTACTGCAATGGCAGGAATTACCACTCCTCAAACTGTCAAGATAGAAGGACATATCAAGAAAAAAAAGGTTCATGAAGTGAAAGATCACATCAAGAAAGAAGAAATGAATTCAACCATATCTTGTAATGCATTGGCCAGAATTACCACTCCTCAAACTATCAAGATAGAAGGACATATCAAGAAGAAAAATGTTGAAAAAGTGAAAGGTCACATCGAGCATCATGAAATGAATCTAACCATATCTTGTAAAGCATTGGAAGAAATTACCACTCCCCAAGCTCTCAAGATAGAAGGACATATCAAGAAGAAGAAGGTTCAAACAATGAAATATCAGGAAGAAAAGTATCAAGAGGCATCAAAAGAAAAGGATACTCACTAGGAAGAAACTCCAGAGAAAGAAGAAATGAATCCGACCATATCTTGTAATGCATTCGTCAGAATTACCACTCCTCAAATTATGAAGATAGAAGGACATATCAAGAAGAAAATGGTAATAGTGTTGATTGATTCAAGTATTACCCGTAATTTTATTAATTATAAGATATCCAAGGACATGAATTGCTTCTTAGATCCAGAACCAGAGTGTCATGTGACGATTGTAAGTGGAGGAACCATAAATTTCTTTAGAAAGTGCCATAATATCAAGCTATCCATAGGAGAATATGTATTGAATAGCCCAATGTTTTCCATTCCAATGGGTGGTGCTGATGTTGTACTAGGAGTCCAATGGCTACAATTCTTGGGTACAATAGTTTTTAATTTTCAAGAACTTTTTATGAAATTTTATTTGAAAGGAAAGGAAGTTGAATTAAGGGGTATCACAGGGAAACTGAGAAAGATAATCAACTCTGACGGAATTACAAAGCTTCTAAATAAATAACAATGAAGCATAATTGCACAATTATGTTCACTAACTATTTGCACATCAAAATCATCTATTTCTCCAGATCTCCAAAAAATCTTGGACACGCATTCCAAGGTATTTGAGAATCCCAAAAGTCTCCCACATATTCGTGATCATGATCATGCTATTCATTTTATTCCGGGATGTGTTCCTCCAAACATCAAGCCTTATAGATATCCATATGCCCAAAGGAGTGAAATTGAACATATGGTTGCAGAAATGGTAGAGGTCGGTAAAATTATCCAACCAAATTTGATAAACAAAGGAAGGTACGAATGGAAGAATTGTGAAGCAAGGTGGGAACTAATTCAAAAGTTGTTGAATATCCCAGTTCCAACAATATTGCCAAAACTTGATAAGGAAGGAAAATCATCTTGGAACCTGAAGCATTTACAGAACTGAGAAATCGATAGCTATGAAATCAATTAATTTCAAAGCATCTCATTAAGTGGAAGAACTTACCTATTGAAGATTTCACATGGAAGGACAAGAATTTTATATAGAACCATCAAGAACTACTCAAGCGTTGAGGACAACACTTTTTGAAGGAGAGGGGCATGTTAGACCCCTATACTACTAGTGTAACCCCTTATTATTATTAGTACAACCCCCTTATTATATTTTTGTACCTATGTAGTCCCCATAGATGCCCACTATTGTTATTATTGTGCAATTACATCATTATTGTTATATCGGCTTTGATTATATTATGACCCCTTAGACTCCTATATATAGAAAGGAGGTCTTGTCATTTGTATCATCCAAGAATTGTTCATTTGTGTAATGTAAAGGAGGTTGCCCCCTTGAAGAGGCTGAATTCTAAGGTGTTGATCTATATTTTCTATCTTTTTGTGAGCTGGTTTCATAACACCTAGCATACAAGGATGGAAGTAGGCGACATAAAATCAACATGTAAGAGACATATACCAATATATAAATAGTCATATACTCATGTCAGATGCATTCCACAAAAATAACATCACGTTCCTCATGACAACCTTACTACAAGTGTAATCAATCATCAAGAAAATGAAACAAGCACATGGAATGCATGTGCAAGAGACACACATGCAACTGAATGCATGCATGACCAACACACACTGCCCATCTAGTCCAAGGGGTCAACTATGCTCTAATATGACTCTGATACACCCTCCTCCGACATCCACCCAAGTAACCATGCTAACTAGGGTAAACCTAAGATGAGAGGCTACTATGATAAAATTTTACCTCCCATATGATCTAAAGGAAGTGGAATCGATGGAAACATCACACACAACTATCCAACATCAGCTTCATAATCCTTAAGAGACATGTCAACCACTAAGACAACCTATCCTTGGGTCCCACTAATTTTTTGGATCTCTTAGGGCAAAATTACTCTCATGCTATGAGCAAGGGAGTGACCAAAACCAAAATTGTTGTCACAGGCTTTCCTGCTAGTGACCAAAGACCAAAGTTTCTAGTTCTATGCCAAGGACCCCGGGATTTAAGCCACTTTTTCAGGCATAGATCCTAGATGACTACCCAGAATCGAGTGATAGCTCAAAATCAGTAAAATTACAAGGAAACAATGATGCAAAAGAAATAAGATGAATAATACTTTAACCAGACCCCTACTAGCCATGACATGCATTTAGTCAAACATAACATCAACATGTAACGTACAAGTGTAAAGAACATAATTAAGTGCAAGGATCTTATACTTATCTGAGAATTGTTATGAACCATCGTTCCCTCATGTAATTTATCGCATTATCATCTATTAGGTCATAGACACATTATCCATTCATGTATAAGTAAAAACATGTTGAGAGCCATACATAGTTGTTTCCATAAAATATACATATCACCAGCATAATAGGGATAAAACTACCATAAAAATATCATCCATCAAAATCCACATATACATCGACACATTAACACATGAAAATCAAGTGAATGAATTTCTCATTAATGAATGCAATAAACCAACCGGGGATGGGTCTACCACGTTCCACCTTACCAGACATTGGTTGATCCAAGTCTCTCTTCAACCAATCACCCTCATGCCATTTTGCAAGCATGAATGTGGAACTCGAACCAAAACAACAAACAATGGAATATCAAGGCTAAACCACCTCAACCTCATAGAAAGAAACCAGGCTTTACTGTAATCCATCATGGATCACTATCCCAACACAATGAACATATTATAATAGGTTTTACCATGATCTCCACCCAATCTCTAGGCCAAACACGTATGGATGGCACTAGATTTCTTCAACTACACAGTGAGGAATTTTCATATCTCCTAGTCTCTCACGATTTACTGGAATCCAAACTCGGACCACTAGGCCTTAAACCAAGACCCACTCTCCAGGCTTTACTGCATATCCCAAACCTGAGATTACTAGGCCCAACAAAGAGAAAACCACATCTTGGCATTAACATATATCTTGACATTCACTAGAAAGGATTCCTAGGCCCACTGAGGCAACATAATCTTGGCTTTATCAAAACCCACAATGATCAAGCGCTCATTATTTAGTTCAAAAATAAAAGTTCTTAGAATGGATTGAAACGTAAAGGACAACGTCCATCTTAGAAAAGCGATCCTAACACAACTTGTTTCACCGAAAATCGAGTTCTTATGAGGAAGTTATTATGTTCTTGTCGCTTTTATAAACAACTGAAATTTGCAAACAAAATGCCCACTCACTGAGAGTTAACAACCTGTACTTTTGACGTGGCAAGCGACTAGGCAAGGTCAATGGTGGTGAACATCAAATCATAGTTGCATAAGTGTCACATTTAGACTCAGTTTTAGGTGCTGCATTGACACAATTCTATTGGCTTGTTTTTGTGCCAATGAAAGAATTCCATGTGGAAAGCTTGGAGGCTACCACATGGCACCTCCCAAAGGCCTAGGTACAACTCGACAATGGAGAAATGTTTTTGGGTGGAGGTTGGCATTGAACTCATGACCTCCAGCATACCGTCTGCAAGACTTAATCGCCTCTGCTACACATGTTTCTTAAAAACTATGGTTGTTCTCATATATTTAAACTATAACATTGTTGGAATGGGTGATTAGGAAGGCCAACCTGCAGGACAACCCTCGCCATGTGAACACCCAAAAGTTGGCGGTTATGGTAATCTCACCTAACATCTTTGGAATAGACCATTACCCCGACAGTTTAATGTATGCCATGTGAACACCATGATGTGGTCATGATTCTAGTTTATTCGACAACTCTAACAAACTCCAAAAACTGCAGCATGTGTCCAGTTTTTCGACTGCATTTCAGGTTACGGTTAGCCTAATATTCATGATTAGTGCTAAACCATAAGTTAAACTCGATTGAACACTAATTAACCTTCAGTTAAAACAATAAGAATTCTTGTGGTGCCATAATTTTCAGACCTGCCTCCAGATTTGGCAGCGCTAACTGGTGTTATTCCAAAGTTAGAGGAGTTTTTCGAGGAAAAGACTATCTGAGTCACAAGGAGAGAATTTTTTTACCAAATTGAGCTCACGAAGAGTTTTTCTTGGCTAATTTGGACATTTTGAATTGATTGGTGTAGGTAATAGGAGAAATAGAGCATTGTAAATAGATTTTTTTTCCATATTGAGCTAATATAGAGGCCCAAGCCATGGAAGTTGGACCAAGGAGATGTAGCCCAGAAGGGGCGAACTCCTTCATCAAAACACTGTGTTAAAGTGTCCCTTTGATGGTTTTTTGTACTTTCAATGTCTGTTCTTCGGTACTTGTTTTTGAAGCTATTTTTCTCATGAATGTCATATTAAACTTAGGGAAATTTACCTGTTTACATACACAAATAAGAAATGAAAACTCAGTAGAAGAAGTAATAAGAAAGTACATGTTTATAAATCTGTAATTGATATTAGCACACCAAATACTAACAATCAAAAATAGATCAAACTAGTATCAAAGCAAGGTTGAATTTCTTGATTTCTTGAGTTTGTGCAATTAGGGTTTTAATGGTTGCAAAATTGTGATGCTTAGAAGGTTAAAGTTGTAGAAAGGAGAAGGGAAGTTATTGGTAGAAACTCTTGAGGTAATACCTAGAATAAGAAGAGCCATAAGGCCACAATCTCCACCACCAAAAGTTACAATTCCACTTGCACTTGAAACACCTCATGTTTTCCCTTCAACTAAGATTGAAGAGGTACAAGTAGTACCAGTTTCTAAGCCTGAATCCACAACCTTTATGTTTGAAGAAAGAGAGCCTGAATGTCCTTCTTCAGAAGATGAAGAATTCAAGAAACATTTATATACTTTAAATGAGATGGTTGAAGTCCTCTATGAAGATAGTAACACTAGAATGGTTGGAGAGAGTTCTAAACCTCCACATGGAGAAGGAATCTCGAGAGACAAAAAATATAATAAGAAGGATTCCAAGGATAATTATGGAAATCCACCTCCATCTCGACCATCCTCATCATCTTCATCCTCTCACACATCATCATCTTCCACTACCACTACTGAAACTGTCCATACTAAATCAAAAACCCCAAAAGGAAAGACTCCCTTACATAAATTGGACATTAAGTTTGAATTTCCCATGTAAAATGGACAGGTGAATGCAGAAAAGTTGGACAATTGGATTCGACAGTTGGAGGTATACTGTAGAATGAATAACCTTGAAGAAGATGACATAAATATCTAGTTGGATTCATTGAGGCTAGAAGGAACAACATTAGTTTGATGGGAAGCAAAGAATCAAGAGGAAATACGAATCGATGGTCAGATATACATTACTTGGGTTGAATTTGTTTCTGCAATTAAAACACAGTTTTATCCTTTACCATATATGAAAAAAGCCATTATGAGTTGGCAAAATATTAGGCAGCTCAAAGGCCAAACAATCCAAGATTATACACATGAGTTTAGGAAAATGGCTTTGTTGTTAAGAATAGATTTCAATTCCAAAAATACACAACTGAAATATATTGGGGCTTCACATTCTTATTTGAAAGATACTATTCTTATGTTCAATGCAAACAATTTAGATGAGGTATGTGTGCAAGCCACACACCTTGAATCTACTGGAAAAAACATTCAAGAAGAGGGTAGTAAGGGGAAGCCATTCAAGGGAAAGGAGAAAGAGAAGGGTGGAAAATTAAAGGGAAAGAAGAATGAAAGAGTGCAAAAAGAAGGGGAAAAATCACATGCAAACATTGTTCCAAGGAAGGGCATGATGAAGCCCACTGCTAGAAATTGCATCCTGAATTAAGGCCTAAGGAAAACGCCATAAGGGAAAACAAAAGATGATTGCTACCACACAACATGACCTTGGATCAGATTCTAGTGATGAGACCAAGATTTCATCCATGGTCATAAAAGGGAAAGAAATTGTTGTAAGCACTAGTTCCTCACATAGTCAAATGAAGAGTCAACAATAGAGTTGGTTCATGTACAAGTGATTTCAAATCACACAAATATTGATTCATTATTTGATAGTGGGTCACAATCAAACCTGATTTTAGAAGACTTGGTTAAAAAACTAAACCTTGAAACCGTACCTCATCATAAGCCATATCCATTGGGTTGGATAGTTAACAATGCAAACATACAGGTTACAAGGAAGTGTTTATTCAAGTTCACCATTACTAAAAATTTCATTTATGAAGTTGAGTTAGTTGTACTTCCACTTGACATTTGAAGAATCATTTTGGGTAGTCCCTATTTGTATGATAGGAAAGAAATTATTTTATCACCATGACAACAAATACATATTGCTAGAGAATGGGGTGGAGTACACAGTGGGAGCCCAAAGCAAAAAGGATGAACATTTCTTTGGTTAATGCAAGGTAGATGAAAAGAAAAGTAAATGCAAGTAAAAGTTTTGTGCTTCTCATGATCGAGAAAAAGAATGATATTGATTATGAATCTTTTGAAGGTTCTGATGATAAATTGAAATGTGATTTGTTTGATGTGGTAACCAAGCATGGCGAGACGTTTCAGGAACCAAAGGGGTTACGTCCAAGAGCGGAATTCAACATGAGATTAAGTTGCAACAGAATGTTCCACTTCCAAACATTGGTATGTATTACATGTCGAGTATGAAGAGCATGGAAAAAAAAAGTCAAGAATTATTGAACAAAGGTATCATACACCCATCTACTTCGCCATGTGGTTCGCCCATTGTCTTGGTGCCAAAGAAGGATGGAACTTGGTGCATGTGTGTGGATTTCCTTGCACTGAACAAAATTACAATAAAGAATCATTATCCACTGCCAAAAATTGATGATTTGCTTGATCCCACTAGCCTATTACACTTGGACGCCCACCACTATCTCTTTTAGTTTTTTCGGTTTCCTTAATTATAGCACAATTTTCTATTTTTGGCAGTTTTTTGGGTCCTAAATATCCGAAGCCATTTTGAGGCCCCAAACGGCATTTTTAGGGAACGCAGATAGATTAGAAATGTCCCAAACTAGTCAGCCATTTGATTTTGTCCTTCTCTTTGAGATATTTGAAACGAGGTATTATAATAGCGAAACAGAGATTGTATGCTAAAGTTACAACACCGAGAAGTTGATGTACCAATATATCCAAATGGTGCCCACAGTTTTGTTACTTCATCTCCTAGGTTTATGTTTTTGGATCTCTAGGGTTTTCCATTGTTTCTCAATAGTAGATATCCCTTTTAGCCTCATTGTAAAATAGTTCTGAGGCATGTAGCCACCACATCTCTTCTCAGAGATAAGCTATCATCGCCCAAGCTAGTACTATTTCCATTCTATTTGTAAGCACATTTTAGTATCTGATATTAATGAAATGAAGTGTTATTTCTACTGCATCTATGTATTTATG
The DNA here is from genome assembly GCA_000404065.3 of Pinus taeda. Lineage (NCBI taxonomy): Eukaryota > Viridiplantae > Streptophyta > Pinopsida > Pinales > Pinaceae > Pinus > Pinus taeda. The sequence continues at coordinate 224,750 of APFE030337259.1, forward strand.
GTTATATATGTAATTTGTTGCATTCTTTTTAAATCATGATCAGTTGTATCAGAGAAGTCTACTCTTTCTCTGTTTTTCTTTCAATGTCCCCAACGAAGTCGGGATATAAGGAGTTAGGGCTTGAACTAGTCAAACCTTTGCAAGAGTAATCTCACAAATCCCGATGGCCTCCCTCGGCAGATGAAAATAAAGATGAGGGGGCAGGAGATCTTATCAAAAAAATTCTCGAAGAAGCCCTCGAGTGATAAAGCAACTTGATAATGGACAAATTTGTCAAGATCCTTCAGCAGCTACACAAGGGTGAAACATCTTGTTAGGTCCCTATACTACTAGTGTAACCACTTATTGTTATTAGTACAACCTCCTTATTATATTTTTGTGCCCATGTATTCCCAATATTGTTATTATTATGCCCTTAAATTATTATTGTTATGTCGATTCTGATTATATTATGACCCCTTAGACTCCTATATATAGATACGAGGTCTTGTCATTTGTATCATCCAAGAATTGTTCATTTGTGTAATGTAAAGGAGGTTGCCTGTGGAAGAGGCTTATCTTGAAGGTGTTTATCTATATTTTCTATCTTTTTTGTGATGTGGTTCCATAAAATTTTGCATCAGAGCTTTGGATTCTAGGGTTTCGCTGCTCCAAATAGGTCATTGTCAAATTTTCACTATAAAGTTTTTCTGTGATGTTTCAAAAGCTAAAAAAAACCCATTTGAGACAACATCTCTCTATACCTTGGGTCCAAATTTCATATCTCTTCTGGCTATATTTTCAAAGATATGATTTGCGGAAGTTAGCGTTTTTGAAAGCTCCAAAATTCCATCTCAAACAAGTCATTGTGGCAGTTTCACTCTCATTATTTTTCTACAAAGTTTAAGAATCTAAAATTAAAACCCATTTGAGATGAAATTGTGTTGACACTCGCTCCCAAATTTCAGATCTTGTTTCACTATATGTGCATAGATATATTCCAAGATAATTAGGGTTTCTGTAGGCTCCCGAATTACATCACAAATAGTTGACTTGGAGAAAATCGTCATAACTTTATCTTGGAGCATCAGATTGAAATTGCGTAAGAAGTTATAAAAAGAGGACAGACTTTAATTTTTTTTATATTAGCTTCAAGTTTGGAGGTCAAAACAGTAACATGGGGCACTTCGTACAAGTTTTCTCCACTGAAAAAGTATATAAGCAGGTCATCTTGGGAGATTGCGTGTAACGCTTTCTTAAAGAATCCACTTTCATTCAAACTGGTGGCATTGGAAAGAGGATGCAGTGAGCTATAGTTGGTCGCATTTTTATACTTTGGAGATCCAAAATTATAGAGTTATAGTCATTTCCAGATCGAGCTCCTAAAATCAAGAAAAGGTGATATGAAGAAGCTTTTATGTAGGGATTGGGTAATTTGACAGTTACATCTCAAGCAACCTATTTATCAGAAGGAAATGTTGCCAATACTACATGCACTTAAGAAATGGTGACCCTACCTAATGGGAGGACACTTCAAGGTAAAAATGGATCATGATAGTCTTAAATACTTTTTAATACAAAGATTATCTTTAAAAGAACAAAGAAAATGGGTCACAAATATGTTGGGTTATGACTTTGAAATCATCTAGAAAAAAAGGAAGAAAAATGTTGTTGCATATGCACTCTCAAGAAAGGATGAGGATATGGAAGCATCATTTTGTGCTATTTCTATTATCCAACTAGATTGGATAGACAAAGCAAGGGATGAATGGAATAAGGACAAAGAAGTGTGGCCACTCATTCAAAAGTTGTAGAAGATCCCAGTTCAAACAATATTGCCAGAACTTGATGACGAAGGAAAAATCATATTGGAACCTAGAGCAGTCACAGAAACAGGAACCTGACAGCTCTAAAATCGATCAATTTCAGAGTATCTCATTAAGTGGAAGAACTTACTCACTAAAAATTCCACATGGGAGGACAAGAATTTTATACAAAATCATCAAGAACTACTCAAGAATTAAGGACAACACCTTTTGAAGGAGAGGGGCGTGTTAGGTCCCTATACTACTAGTGTAACTCCTTATTGTTATTAGTAAAACCCCCTTATTATATTGTTGTGCCCATGAGTCCCCATATTCTTGTTATTGTGTCCCATAAAAGCTCACTATTGATATTATTCCACCCTTACATTATTATTAGTATGTCAAATTTTAATATATTATAACCCCTTATACTCCTATATATAGAAAGGAGGTCTTATCATTTGTATCATCCAAGAATTGTTCACTTGTGTAATGTAAAGTAGGTTCCCCCTTTGAAGAATCTTGTTTTGAAGGCATTTATCTATCTTTTATATATTTTTGTGAGCTGGTTCCATAACACATCTACTTCCGGTAGCTAATCTGGAAGCGCCACACCCTTTAAGGTACAAGTTAACTTTGACATTTCCATATTTGAGATTCAGATAGATGCAGATGCTGTAGATAAATTTTTAAATATGCTAGAAGGATACTTTTCCATCATGATTTTTCTATTCATTATTTTTCCAGCCAGGAAAAGATCAATTTTTCAATTCTCAAAGCATCCCCCCACATCAAGGACTGGTGGGAAACCTACTATGGGTAGAAGGATGAAAGTACGAACTCAATGTTTTCAGTTACACCCAATTGGAACTCATTCTGTGATGCCATCAAGGAGTAGTACTACCCTGCCTGGAGCTATGACGATAAATACATAAAGTGGACAATGTTTCAACAGGGAAGGGACCAAGATGTACAGGAGTTTACCAATGTTTTTCATATCCTTCGCATGAAGTTGGGTATCAAGTATTCAGAGAACCATTTGGTTCTCAAGTACCACAACTATCTAGATAGGTACATCCAAGATGAGATGGAGTTCATGAACATATCCTCTCTTGGCATGGCATACTGATATGCCATCAAGATCGAGAAAAAGTTTAAAGAGAAGAAGCGATACTTTGGATCTGCGAATCCAAAGCAAGGGAAAGATACCCCCAAACCACAGAACAAAGGACAAAGTGAAGGCTAGTTGGGCCAGGACAACCGACCAAAGCCTCAAGCAAAGAACAACACAGCGAAGCTGAATAAGGACATGGATAAGTTGTGTTAGTTCCATAAGAGCTCCACTCACAACACAAGTGAGTTTCGAGCTAGGTAGTCACTGGTGGCCGAGCCAAAGGCTTCAGAATCAGATGCATTTTCTGACTTTGAGTTAGAGCCAAACAAGGGAAATGACAAAAAGAAGAAGATTATCGATGCAGAGCCCATTACCACCATTTCCACCACAAATATCCATAAGGAGGAACCTGAAGATCGAGAGGAGGAGGAGCGCCTCTTCCACTACTAGATGTGGGTGAAGTGTTTTCCGCTACAATTCATTGTCGACAACGGGAGCCAAAAGAACCTCATTTTGGTAGAGGTCGTGAAGTGGCTAGGCTTACTGACCACAACACATCCACAACTATACACCATTGGGTGGCTTCACCAAGAACACGATCTTCGCGTGAGCCAGGAGTGCCCCCTCCCATACACATCAAGCCCTTCACGGATGAGGTATTATGTGACGTTTCTCTGCTTGATGCTTGTGATGTATTATTAGGACAACCATACTTATGGAAGTGACATGCTATGTATGAGTCAAGGCCTCATGTTGTTATTGTTACCTTGGGAAATAAGTTGTACAAGATACTGGAGGTAGCATCGCCTACCGCCATCTCTTTGGTTGCTGCGAAACAATGCAGTAAATTCATTTCCAAAACCAAGAAATTTTTTTTCTTGATGATACACCTGCAAGGAAAGAAGAAGATGTTTGTCATGACCTCCACGCAAGGCCCCTCTACACAAAAAAAGCAAATGGAAAAGGTCATGGAGGAGTATGAGGACATCTTCACCTCCCCCGCAGGGGTGCTTCTGCACTATCAGGCCAAGCACTCCATCGATCTGACCCCAAGTGCACCGTGCCCAGTGGACCAGTATATCGACGTTTCATTCTAGAGAACAATGAAATCAAGACGTAGATTTAGGAGCTACTACGAAAAGGCTACATTTGATCAAGTTCATCACCCTGGGGGAGCTCGATCGTGTTGGTATAGAAGAAGGATAGGACTTGGAGACTCTCTATTAACTATTGGGTGTTGAAAAAGATCATTCTTCAGAATAGTTACTTGATCCCATGGATTACTAACCTTCTAGATGAGCTAAAGGGGGAAAAATATTTTAGAAAGATTGACTTGAAGTCAGGATATCAGCAGGTACCAATCTATCCCTCCGATGTGTGGAAGACTGCCTTCAAAACCAAGGAGGGCCTTTTTGAATGGTTGGTTATGCCTTTTGGGTTGAAGAGTGCTCTTACAACTTTCATGAGGGTGGATGGGATCTTGTTGCCATTCAATAACTCATGTGTAGTGGTATACTTGGATGACATCCTAATCTTCATCCAGGGTTGGGAAGAGCACCTCCACCACATCTGACAACTTTTCCAAACACTGCGGTAGCACAAGCTATGTGCCAATTTGGAGAAATGCATTTTTGGCATGACCCAAGTTTAGTATTTGGGATAAATTATTGATGAATGGGGGTGCATGTGGATTCAACCAAGATCCAAGTCATTTTGGATTAACCAGCTCCAACCAATTTGACAGAGCTTCGTAGCTTTTTGGGTCTTGCCAATTTCTACCGCAGGTTCATCTTGGGATTCTCTCCTATCACTTGGCCCTCGACTCAAGTCACCAAGGGAGGAGAGAAAGAAAATTTCTTTTGGTCTAAATCTCAACAAAAGGCATTCACATATTTTAAACATCGCATCTTCTCTACACCAGTGCTTTGATTACCAAACTTGCAACAACCATTTCACATCGAGACAAATGCCTCTGACTATGCTATTGGGGAAGTCATTACTCAATAGAGGAATCCAGTGGCATATCATAGTGAGACGCTTTCAGACATAGTCCAGAAGTATCCCACTTATGACAAAGAGATGCATTTCATTGTGTACAATTTTTGGCAATGGAAGCATTACATTTTGGAGAAGGAAACAGTCATCCACATAGACCACCAGCCCCTATAGTTCATACTGACATAAGGGAAGTTGAAGAATGATTGCCATCAAAAGTGGTCCACATACCTGGAATAGTTTCATTTGAATATCAAGTATAAGAAGGGCAGCAACAATAATGTTGTAGATTGCCTCAGCTGACCACCAATCATGGCGTTAACAAGCGTGCTCAACTCTTGTGGGCACGAGACATTTGATTGGCCACTTCTCGACAAAAGAAACCCAGAATTCAGCCACACATACCAAACACTCTTGGAGGGTTAGAAAGCTCCAGATTTTCACCTCCAAGATGCCCTATAATGCCACTTGGGACACCTTTGTGTTCCTTCAAGAGCGCGTGCCAAGATGATTTGGGAAGCACACTACAGTCAGGCTGTTGGTGATTTCAAGGTTGAGAAAAAGGTGGCAGTACTGCAGAAGTATTTCTATTGGCTAAATATTTGATAAGATGTTGGCAAGTACATCAGATCTTGCACTTCCCGTGCCATTTCCAAACCGACCATCAAGAAGCAAGGCCTCTATACTCTGGTTCCTACCCCTAGTTGACCTTGGGAATCCATCTCCATGGATTATATGTCGGGCCTTCCTTCTACTAAGCATGGATGTGACTGTAATTTTGTAGTCCTCGACAGATTCTCGAAGATGGCCATTATGGAAGCTTGCAAGAAGACTATCACAATGGAAGCCATTGCTAAACTCTTCTTTGAACGTGTGTGGGTACACTTTGGTATCCCACAATCTATCATCTCAGATCAAGATAGTAGGCTCCTCAGTATAGTTTGGTCCAGTCTCTGGTTGATGCTAGACACCAAACTCACTAAGTCCACAACTTTCTATCCCCAACCTGAGGACCAAACAGAGGTTTTCAACAAGATGATTGTACATATTTTGCACATGTACAACTAAAATCATCCATTCACACGGGATGAGAGCATCCCCTATGTCCAACATAGCTACAACTGGGCTCTCCACAGCTCGACTGGCCACAACCCATTTCATGTGGGCTTGGGATTGCAGCCACTATGTCCCATTGATGTGGCCATGCCATTTGCAGCTACTCAGCAGATTCAGTGCATGTCCAGTCTGAAACCAATAAGGAAAACAACTTCATTGAGAACACCTAACATATCCACCATTAGGTGCATGACATTATGGACAAATCAAATGCCAAGTAAAATCAGCGACATGATCAATATCAGGTGCCACACAAGTTTTAGCTGGGTGACAAAGTATAATTACATTGGCAAAAGGAATGCCTTAACGGAGGCTATCAAAAAATCATACCACTTTGATATGGTCCTTACAACATTACCAAAGTGGTGTGATACAATGCATTTGAGCTCAGCATTCCCCCATTCCTTGGCTTGCACCCAGTGTTCAATGTGGACCACCTTCTACCATACTTCCCACCATTCCTAGACACATCAGACATTGCAAAACATCTCACACCTACAGAGTTAAATCTAGATTGCATGGAATAAGCCACAACTGATTGAATCATGGGCATGCAAATCAAGAACACCCAATAGCAAAGGATCCAACTATATTTCCTTGTCAAAGAAGGCCAACACCTTCACCATGGCAGGTGGTTCACCAGGGACCAAGTTCAATAGAAGTTTCCTCATCTCATGGAGGAACTCAACACAATGGGGACCACTGCTTCCTAATGGAGGAGGAACGATCAAGGTGGATATTGGTGGCCACCTACCTATTACACTTGGATGCCCAACACTCTCTTTTAGTTTTTCACTTTCCTTAATTGTAGCACAATTTACTATTTTTTATACTTTTTCTGGTCCTAAACTTCCAGAGCCATTTTGAGGCCCTAAACTGTGTTTTTAGGGAAAATGAAGAGACTAGAAACATCCTAAATTGTCTTGCCACTTTCCTTTTGGCCTTCTCTTAGAGATCTTCGAAACAAGGTATTATAATAACGAAACAGAGATTGTATGCCAATGTTACAACACCAGGAAGTTGATGTACCAATTTACCCAAACGGGGCCCACAGTTTTGCTGCTTCATCTCCTAGGGTTAGGTTTTTGGATGTTTAGGGTTTTCCATTCTTTATCAATAATAAATAGGCCTTTAAGACTCATTGTAACACAATTCTAAGGCATGTAGCTGCCACATCTCTTCTCAGAGATAAGCTACCATCACCTGAGCTAGTCTTATTTCCATTCTGTTTGAAAGCATATTTCAGCATTTGATAGTAATGAAATGAAGTTTTATTTCTACTGCATCTTTGCATTTATGGTTATATCTGTACTTTTTTGCGTTCCTATTTAAATCCGGATCATTGTTTGAGTGGCTTGTTATGAATTTTCATCTTACAAATGCTCCAACTACTTTCATGAGTGTAATGAATGATGTATTGAGATCATTTCTAGATGAATTTTTCATTTTCTACTTAGATGATATTCTCATATTCAAAAAGTCAAGAGATAAACATGTCATGCATGTAAACAAAGTACTAGATGTCTTGAGAAAAGAACAGTCGTTGTTAAAGATGTCAAAATGTGAATTTGGCAAGAATTATTTAGTGTATATGGGAAACATTGTTGGAGGAGGTGAGTTGAAGATCGACCCCTCTAAGGTTGAGGTCAATCTGAATTGACCCAAGCCCAATACAATTAGAGAGCGAAAAAGCTTTTCAAGGGTAGCACAATATTGGAGAAGGTTTATTGCTATTTTATGCAACTCCATTAAATGCATTCGCAAGTGTCAAGAAAGTCTTCCACTGGGGAAATGTACAATAGAAACAATTTGATGCTTTCAAGCAAAGGATAAGCTTAACACCGATATTGGCTCTTCCAGATCTTAGACAACCATTCGAGATTCAAATGGATACAAGTGATTATTCAATGTGAGCAGTTCTATTACAGCATGGTAAGCCCATTTCATTTCATTTTGAATTTTTTAATGGAGCTATAACTAACAATCCACCCTATGAAAAAGAACTTTATGCATTGGTACAAAGTGTTAAGAAATGGAAGCACTATTTGATGGGGAAGGAGATCATAATCCACACTAGCCATCAACCATTGCAGTATTTACAGTCATAGTCAAAGTTGCAGTAGTCACGACATTTCACATGGATGGGTTTTCTACAACAATTTCATTTGGTTATCAGGTGTAAAAAGGGAATCTACAATAAGGTAGTTGATATGATTTCAAGGACTATTGTGAATTAATCTGTTATACTCAAGCATAATTGTGTTTTGCATGAAAGTTAAATAGAACAATATGCAAATGATAATGACTTTGAAGAAGTATATGCAAGCTTGAGTCAAGGAAATCAAATCGAAGAGTTGGATTATCATGTACATAACAATTTTTTGTATCACTTGGGCAATTTGTGTATTCCACAAGGAAAAAGAAACAATATCATAAGGGAGGTGCACACTTCATTGATTACTAGATAATTTGGTGTAGGTAGGATAGTAGTGAGCCTTCAAAGGTATTGTTATTAGCCACACATGTTGGATAATGTTTCTCGTTTCATAAGAGGATGTTGTTTATGTGCTACAAGTAAGCCTAGCAATAGGAAACTTGTTTTATACACTCCACTTCCATACCTTCATGTCAATGGGAGAGCATCTCAATGGATTTTGTAGGAGGTCTTCCATTGTCAAGGAATGGTCATGATTACTTGTATGTAGTTGTAGATAGGTTCAGCAAGATGTGCATACTAACACCATGTAAAAAGAAAATTATAGCTGAAGAAATAACTCATCTTTTCTTCCAAAACATTTGGGTTCATTTTTGTCTTCCTACTTCTATTGTAGGTGATCAATATTCTTGATTTTTTGGGAATTTTTGGTCAAATTTGTGGGACATGATCGAAACAAAGTCAAAGAAGATTACAACCTTTCATCTAGAAATAGATGGAAAAATTGAGGTGGTCAACAAAACAGTTATTCATCTTCTTAGAGGATATTGCAATAAACATCCCAAGTTGTGGTATGAACAGTTGCATGATGTACAACATGCATAGAACAGGGCAAACCATTCTTCCACAAACACATCGTCATTTGAGGCATGTTATGGGTACTTCCCAAGATCACCATTGGACTTCATCTTCGAGAAAGATGTTTCCATCGATCGTCATAGTGACATCAATAAGGAAAGAAAGTTCATAGAGAAAATTCAGTAAGTACATCATACATTGCAAGAACAACTTGAGAAAAGCCAAAGCAGCGACAAGGCAAGGCATGAAAAACATTGCGTTGATCACAAAATTAAATTTGGCGACGAAGTTTGGTTATTTATTAGCAAAGAGAGACTTCAAGGAGAAGGTAAAAAGATTAAACCAATCCATTATGGTCATTTTTAAATTATGGAAAATATTGGTAACAATGAATTTAACCTTGATTTGCCTCCTTATATGAAAAATATACTCTATTGTTAATGTTGAGAATTTGAGATTCTTTGAGCCTCATTTGATTGATGATCAAGGAGAGCATGCTCAACGGCCATCAATAGATGATTTCTCACCAAAATATCTAGATGAGCTTCAGCAAGACCTCATACTTGAAAGAAGAATTAGGACTTCAAAAAATGGGGATGTTGAATACCTTAGAGTGGGACTCAACAGACAAAAGCCTTCTAAAGCTGAATGGCTGCAGATTGAGAAGGTAAGGGAGTGATCAAGATTTAAACAAGAACGCAATAAAATACAGAGATAACCATATACACAAAGATACAGTGGAAATAATACTTCATTTCATTAATGGAAAATACTGAAATATGCTTACAACTGGAAATAGAAATAAACCAGCTAAGGCGATGGTAGCTTATCTCTGAGAAGAGATGTGTGGCTACATGCCTCTGAATTGTGTTACAATGAGGCTCGAAGGCCTATTTATTGTTGAGAAATAATGGAAAAACCCTTCACATTCCAAAACCTAACCCTGGAAGATGAAACGCCAAATTGTGGGCCCCGTTTTTGGGTAAGTTGGTACATCAAAAAACATTGCTGGCGGTAGATTTCCCAAAAAACATCATTTAGGGCCTCAAAACGGCTCCGGAAGTTTAGGACCCGAAAAACTGCTAAAAATATTAAACTGCTATAATTAAGGAAACTGAAAGAATTGAAAGAAGCACTAGAGGGGATCCACGTGGAATTAGCAGGTGGCCACCAATATCCACCTGGATCAAGAAGTGACTTGCACGTCGGTATAACCGATATACAATGTGGATGATGGATCCATATGAAAGTTGCAAAAGACAACAAATGAGATGATGTACCCTACTTAATTTCTTGACAGAAATAAAGACACGCAAATCAATGGCATATGAAATGAGTGAAATTACTTGGGGTAGAATTCATTGTGAGAATTAAGAAGGAGGTGGCCTTCAAAATCCTCCAGAAGAGATGCCCCGTTCCCTAAGTGCTAGGGTAATTAGGGGTAGACCTAGTTTCCATGATGTCTTCATCAAAATGAAAGATGGGCGGACGAGAGGAATAATGACTACATGATGCGATGAAGGTACATGGTGCATCATCCTCACAAAGGAGGTTCACATACGCATCATCTAGAATGGTAGACAATGAGCTAGTAGATGGAAAATCTATTGATCATGGGACTTGGGATTTTACCGAAAGAGATTTGATAGAATCATGTGCAGAAACCTTAGAAAGCTTTTTGTTTTGAGGAACTCAAGGATGAAGATAGGTAAAGGATATGGCTCATGTAGTCTATCATCTCAACATCAGGGGGAGGGATCTCGAAGGTGGGACCAAATTCCCCCTGTTCTAGTGTACTAGTTGTACCAGAATCCACGGGTAGAGGAGTAGGTGGTCCACTACGAGTGGTCTTGTATTTGCGAAGTGCCTCCATGCAATTGTGAAATTTGTTGAGATGAGGGAAACAATGGGAATAGTAACCATGATGATCGCACAAGGCATAAGGGTGGTTTGTGCATAACATTTTGAGTTTCTTGGTTGTACCCAGTAAGGTAAGTTGGATCTTGGGGATATTAAAGTTGGGAAATGTTTCATGAACCAAAGGTTTGAGATGAGGAAGTCCAGGATAGTTATTGGTGGAGTGCCCAACAACTTTACACAAAGCTCATGGAGGTGATGGCTTTGGGGCTTTGGGGGATGGAGGAGCTTGGGGAGCCTTGTCCTTATGTTCTTTCCTCTTGGATTTTCCCCCATGTTTAGATGCTTTCACAACATGAGTGGGTTTCTATTGAGGTTACGTGGAATTGGAGCAGCAGCAAGGGCTGTAGGGACCAATTGAACCGAGGTCAAAGCATGATATGGTCTTAGTTGACCAGGAGGCATGCTTGCAGGTGGGTCAATGTACCAAAATTGGATCCCAAAAGTCATATTAGGGAGGACCAGCGAAGCCATGACATGATTAGAAAAGATTCCAGGAGGAGGAAACAAGAAACGTATCTATCCTGCAGGGTAATGTCTCGATGGAACAACTCTTGGATTGTTGAGACTCGGAGGAATAGTTCCTAGTGGGAACATAGGAGAGGCACCCACAAAGAGAGAGGGTCCTAGGTCAGTGGATCCAGATGGCTTGGCTGAGGTTGGAACAACAAGGTGTTGAGGATCTGGCTATTGTTCAGATGTACAAGACTACTTGTGAGTAGCTCATGATGCTTGTAACATGCAAACACTCAAAGCATTAGGCTTAGAGATAGGCGGGGGAGAATCGGGGAAAGCACCTAATAATGTGGAATCTTTGTAAACTTAGGGTCAACATCGGTGAGAGGGGTAGAGTATCGTTTGTTGTATATCGACAAGATAATGGACTCAAGGGAGGTTAAGGATTCTAGCTCATAGTATTTCAACTAATTCACAGTGACGATCTTCCCTTCATGGGGGAAGCACATCTTGTGAAAAATGGTAGAGGTGACAACTGACATGGCATAAGTGTAATTACAACCCAATAGAATGTTGTAATATAAAGGGGCATCAATAACTTCAATGTATACATGGACAGTCCTACTCGCAAGAGTCACTCGACAATTGTGATACATGCCAAGAGGTTGGAAGGAGTGACCATCCCAAGCATGCAAAGTGATGGTGGATGGGCACAGTTCAGGTGACTTAAGTTGTTTCCAAACGGTAGTAGACATAACACAAGAGAATGCCCCTTTGTCAATAATGCATTGAGAGATGATGGCATTGCGGACTCAGATTGGTATCTAGAAAGCAATGAATGAAGGTAATGGGGGATGTTCTGATGTATCAACTGGGAAGACAAACAAACGATCGTCGGAAGGATCTACTGTGTCCAAAGTAGTTAGTAGAGCTTTCTATTGAGATGGGCACGACTGAAGGACCTCTAGCATCGACATGGCAACAAGTGATTGTGCCAAGTAATATACTATGTTGTAAGTAGGGCGGATCAATTAGAAGTAGTGTTACGACATAATGGCCCCTTGGGGATCTTGAGAATTGCCTCAACTTTAGGCTAAGGGATCTGTAATAGATTGTTTGGTGTCGTAAGAGGCTCAGTAGATGTTTTGGTTTTGGACTTAGTGGCAGACGAAGTTGATGGCTTGTCATATTGATGTGACCGAGTTTGCAAGTTGATATTGAAGTTATTGACCTCATCATAATTCATCATGAGGATTTGGTAGTCATAAGGACTAGAAGGTTGGGGGGGATGGGTTGCTTGACCTGGATGAGGTTGAGCAGCAACAAATCCTTGTTGGGGGAAAGGATTTGTAAGCATTGTCAGTTGAGATGGCGTAGGATTTTGAAGAAATTTTTGGATGGGCAGCTGACCTCTAGAAGCTGATTGAGCTTCCCACATTTGGCACATGTGGTGTAAGAGAGGACACTCATGTGTATAATGGCCATGTACACCACAACATGCACAAGGCTTGTTAGTGCAAATAACCTTATTTTTCTTGGGCTGACTGCCATGTTGTTGGTTTTTGGTGTTAGGCTAGTTCCCCTTGGGTTCATTAGGTTGATTACCTTGATTGCCCTGGTTACCTTTGTTACCCTTCCCCTTATTCTTTTTCTTCGAACTTTTGGGTTTGGTCACCCTCTGCTGTGAAAACACTTGATCCTGAGGGGGCGGTGGTTGTTGGGGCTGAGGATGCATGGGAGGCTGCGGTGCTAATGCTTGAGGGGCTAGAGTGCTCAGATGTGCATAGGGATAATATGGTGGAGGGGAAATGGTTTGGTAGACAAGTTGAGCATTGGTTGGTGCTAAAAACATGTTTCTAGTAGGAGGGGCATAAGTGTTTGAGGAACTAGTTCCCCCTTGAGGATAGCCATAACTTTTCTAAGTATATGGCGAAGGATGTGTTAGTGTTAGTTAGTTCTGCCTATCACCAGTGATCAAATATGCTTTTACCAAGGTTTTTTAGGGGTCTCAAAGTCAAATTTTATCATTTCATTAGTTTTTCAAAATAAAATTTGGTCATTGGCTAGTGGTTCTAGGTCGATTGCTTCTCCTTCAAATTTTCATGTTCCAATCATTGGCACCACTCAGTTGGATGTGCCATCATTGAAAAAATCATCATCATCATCTCAGTCATGTCACCATGGTCTTCATTCAGCTCATTATCTCCATTATGTCATTAGGGTTAGAGTCATCAAAACTGACATTTCATTCAATAAACTAGGAAATGAAGGGTTAGTGGTAGGTTTTGATCAAAAAAATTTGTTTCTAAGTGTAATTCACTTCAACATGATGTAATAAGTTATGTTTCAAAGGCAAACTTTATGATTTCATTTCTAGAGTAGGAAAATCAACAGTTGAAGGTAAAGCAACCTCTTTTGGAAAATCATGAGGCTTATATTGGTAAAGAGGATATAAAGGGAAAGGCAGTGATGGATGCAAAGGTTTTAGATAAACATTAGGAACATGTAACAAGGAAAAGGCTAAGGACCAAAGGCCTCAAAAGAGAACTTCAACAACAAAGAGAGTGGATGACTTTTGCTGACCTAATTGCAGTAGAGATCAATGAAGATAGAGAATTTTGGCTTGACAAGGTGAATTGTCACTCGGAGAAGCTTCTCAAGAGGGCTAATAGAGAAAAGATATTGTAGAAACACATGGCTACCCATTATTACACAAGAAATGTGATTGCTAAGGTGAAGGTCAAGCAATTGAAGGAGAAGCTCAATGAAACCCTAATAAAGAAAAAAGGGAGGGAAATGTTATATTTGCTTGCTGATGCCTCCCTCACATCATGTCATACCACTTGGTGATCTCACATAACAATTTTGAAGAGTTTTGGAGGAAATTTAGTTATTTGAGAATTTTTGCATATTTTAGCATAGTCATGGAGGAGAAAACACAATGTGCCCCATGCTGCGCTTTAGTTCGGGAGCTCCAAATGAAGTTTGGTTTGCATTTATAGATTCCTCATGGTCCATACATAATTTTTTCCCTAGGGGGAACATACTTTTGACAAAGTTTAACAGGTGAAGAAGTAAAAAAACCATCAAGAAACCACCTTTCTACCATCTTGATGGAGTCCGTGTTGCATTTTCTTGATTACCTATGGGAGAATGCATTTTTGATGGGCTAGGAGTAATATTTTTGAGATCCTCAAGAGTCCATTTTGTAGTAGACATCCTCAAATTTCCACTGACTTGTGAAGGTTAGGATTTGGACTTCAAGAAGGCCTTCAAAAACTACTTTTTCCAATTTCACTACGTTTTCCTTAGCTTCACTGCTTTTTCTTAGAAATTCACTGCGGTTTTGTCTATGGTAGTTTTTCTCTAGTTTGGTCAGTTGGATTCGGATTTCTATGATGTAATTGATTAATCCTAATGTAAATATGATGTAACCGTGGGTAATTAGTCTTTTTAAATTTATTTTGATGTAAATTCAGCCTCATTTATGAGAGTGGTTGGATTCAAAGTTAATTGGAGGAGTTGTTTTAACGTCCATAGTCTTTAGGGTTTTGGTTGGAACACCTCATGGAGCAGTTCCTAGACTCATGGATTCAACCCCTGAGAGCAAGGAGATGTTGTCTTGGTCTTTATGTATCATTTTCTCAGTCATAGAATAGGTTGGACATCAAAGGAGAGAACTATTGTAGCTTATACTTGGACATTTTTTGGAAATGAAAGGATACAGTTTGCAACTATTATCTAGGAATTCATGTGCAGTAATTTTGTGGTGTAGTTTTTTCTTTGTTATAGCTTTATATGAAATATATTCATCTTCTCTTTCCATTCATTATTTCCTTAGTGGTTTTCCTTGAAGTTTATAAACATAATTCTTTGCATAAAAATCTGTTTTTATGGGAATATCATTATGTGTTAATTTCTTTCTTGTTTAATGAATTCATGTGCTTATTCTCATTAAAACCCTTTTTCATATTCCAAACACTAGAATACACTGACAAACCCTAAATCCATCACATAATTATTTCTACCTTGCTCCGTTATATCTTTGTTGTTGTAACCCTTTGAGCCTTTGACCTAGCTACCTAGTTTTTCTCCCTTATCCAGCATCAAACCCAAAATTTTCAAGACCTACCTGAGCCTAGCATACCTAGCCTAAAATATATTCCTTTTCTAGTCAATTCATTGGCTGTGATCATAGAGAGATACCTTTTTGGTTTGGTAGGGCTAGCTACCAAACTGAAAGCTTGGTCTATGGTTACCTCCATCGATCCCGTCTTAGCTTGGGACATTATGGAGGATAACATGATTTGAAATGGCTCCAACGATATTATCGGCAATGTGAGATGCCCCCGGTGCATTGGCACCACCAAGATGGGGGAGGTCTAGTATGATAGTATAGACATAACGAGATTGCGCATAAATCAAATAATATCTCAGATCGGGTTGGAGAGCTTCTTCCTCTATTTGAGGAAAGTGAGATGTGATATCTTTAGAAATGGGTGATAAAAGGCTCCTAAGAAACCAATCGAGGTAGACCATGGTCATCCAATCCAGCAGATAGCTCTTGGAAAAACCCAGAAACAGATCTTAAAAATGTCCACAAACCCTAAAAATCGCAGGTACAAACTTGATTACTGGGAGATCACACTTTTTGGGCCAAAACGTGCGCTTTGGACCTCGAGATCGTACTTTTGGGGCAGAAAAGTGCGATTTCTGCTCCTCAATTCCCAGTTGCCAAGTCTCAAAGAAATTTGTTGTCACTGTCGCAGCTAGTTCCTATGACTTGCAGAAAATACCAGAAACTTACAGAAGTTAGAATTTTGATTGATTTAGGGTTAGAATGCTAGTAAAAAACATTAAGAGACTGAACAAATAAGAAACCCTAAGATGAAAACTAAAGGTCACCCAGGTTTATAGATTAGAAGTAAAAACCCAGCAGAGTCACCAATTTTGTTATAGTGTTCTCATATGTGTACAAAAACAAATCACCTAATACTGTGGATGACAAACAATCTTAACAATATAAATGTCAGCTAAACATTGTAGATCTGCAACAAATGATAGAAACAAAACTTACCAAAGCCTTGATCTATGCCACGATCATAGTTAAACAACAAAATGAAATGGTAATAAATGTGGGTAACTCCAATAATCCATTGGAAACTAGATATATAAAGAATATATTTTATTAAACAACACCTATGAAGGGAAAAAGTAAATGTTACCAGTCCCCTTCTATGGGATGGGTTCTTGGCTATCCTCAAATGTCTTCATATTTTCACTAGATTCTCTCTCCTCTATAATGTGTAAAACCCAGCAAATGAAATATTCGAGGTCAGTGAGAACTCAAATGGAAAAGAAAAAGGTGTGCAACAATGATAATAATCAAAGTTACAATAGCGAGTGCAACAATGAAAATGATCAAAAGTGAATAATGAATCGAAAACCCTCCTATTTAAAACAAAAGATTAGGGTATCCTTAAATAATGAGCAATAATTAAATATTATTAATCCCATTCTAGAAATAATCACTTGGAATATTTTATTATATTGAAAAAGTATTTAAACTTTTATTTAGAAATAATAAATAAATAAATGATTTATCTATCATCTCAAGAAATATGGTTACGAAATAATAAACAAATAATGATTTGTTTAAATATTCCTAAGGGATCTAGTCAACCTTGACAAGGAATAATAATTAATTAGTGACTAATTAGTTATTCCTAGAAAAAAAAGATAATTAATAATTTATCTGTTTATTTTTCATAGCTGGGCCAAATGTGAGAAGAAATATTAATTAAACAATGGTTTAATTAATTATTCGTAGAATATAATTAAATAGATAGTGATTTATTTAATTATTCCTCATGGGTTTAATTATAAATTTCTTTACAAATGTGGTTTATTAAGTAATTTATCACAGTGAAAGCAATTTTACTATGGAAAGATTGGCCTTACATGGTGTACTTCGATCCATCTAGTAAATAAAGGCTAAATGATCAATTTTTTGTGATAACAATACAATCTACACATGTACCCATGCGAGACAAAATAGGCTTAAGAAATCCTGCAAACTATCACTAAGACTCGGACAACTATGGGAGGACCAACTCTTCGACATCCTCGTGATGATCGATGGTGGCGAACTGAGGCCAAGCTCGGTAGTCCGTGATGGTGTCCGCATGCTCAATTGTGACATCCTGTTGAAAAAGAACTCTTGCCTCTGTTGCATCTGGGTACACTGATTTGGCTCCTTTGCCCAACTCGTTTGATAACATGTGCATCATAGTCTTGAGTGTGGCCGAGCCAGCAACATACTAATGCATAGTGTCTATGCTGATCTCCAAGTGTGTGTAGGTTACTATGCACATCAACTTGTCAAAGTACATGTCCAACTCCAGCTGGACTTGGTTCTTTGTCTTCACCTTAGCGAGTGTGCCAACAGATGGGATTGCATGTGCTCACACAATTACATCCACACTCTTGAACACCCATGCATGCGATCGACATCACTGCTCACCCTTTCTGCTCTCTGCTAGCTGTTGGGATGAGTCTATATCCTATATGGGTGTAGTTTCATCAGTTTGCGCATGTTTCACCCCTACTAGATTTGTTCTTACTGCGCTTCCTTCTCTACTCTACACAGCTCTTGTTCTACCCTGAGTTTCCACTTCAACTCCTGCAACTCCTTCTTTGTTTCCACCATCCTTTATATGTCTCTTTGCCTTTGTGCAATCCCCTTGTCACATTTTCACCTCTTAGCCTCAATCTCCAAATCTTATTTCATCACAAGTGGATCTTCTTTGAACTTGCATCTTTTCTCCACCTTTGCATTGTCAAGAACCTTCCTCTTGCCTTTGTCGCACACAAGTTTGCTACCCTCTGTTGCTGATAATGGTGCTACTCTCTGCGATGCAATGGCTATTTTATCTTGCTATACTTGTATACGAACAACTTGGTGTCTTCATAGATAGGCAAGCTCATAGACACTCAACTGCATCTCCATTTGCGCTCTCAATGGTGTCCTTTGAACCTGCTCCCTGGGAGGCCATTGTACCTATGCTATTGAGAGGTAGATGAAAACCTGTGATACCTGGGGACATAGAAAAACTCATGGAAAGCAATCTGTCAGTTGAAAACCAAAACAAACTTGAGGACTGACTTGCAACATACCTGTATCACTTATTATGAAGATTGCACAATTTCCACCTGGAGGCTGGGAGACTGACTACCAAAACTGCACAAGGCATAGTCTGGGCAATCGAGAGGTTAACTAACTATTGGAACTACGCAATGCATCATCCATCCTGGTCTGGTGAGAATTGAAACTACGTAATGCAAAATTTTAGTCAGTAGTGACATGCATACTAGCAAACTACATTGCCCAATTCATGGGGCTAGCAAGGCACCTCCTCCTAGAATTGCACAATGCAAGCCAAGAGGCCATTGCTAGCCAGATATGCACATTTTTTAGGAGGAAGGTAAAGCCTTCATTCTCGGACATGTGCATTGATGGCCAGGTAAGGCAAGGTCTGGGCCAAGGAAGCTCAAACGCATCGACAGGCAACTAAAAACATGAGAAGGTTGGAATGTACGGCAAGACTGAGTGTAAAAAAGAGTGAATGATCATGCATGCAAACAGTGACTGCAGGATTCAGAAAACAAGAAAACAAGCATGTGTGTGGAGCGAGTCGCCCCAACGGTGACCGTGATTGCAAAAACAATGTCATGCATGTGACAACAGTGAGATGCAATGAAAAACTGAAACAATGCTTCTACATGCTAACATGCATAAAAAAAAAAAAAAACATTCATTGAAATCAAGCAGATAACACTTACACAAAGAGAAATACAAAAAGTGACAAAAACGTAGCACAAGACATGGAAAGCAGACTTTCCCTGAAAAAGTTGAGCTGAATGTGCCGAAGACTCCTAGATGCAATGTGGGATGTCAGAGCTATAAGATTAATGTGAGGAATGAGTTTTGCAACATCTAGAAAATTATTTTTGATTAGATCAAGGTTATGATGCATATGCCACAAATATAGGGAAAAGTGACACTTTGAGAGAAGTTTCTAAAACAATCTTTACATGTAACCTCTAGCTACTAAAAATAGATCCCTAAAATTAGGGATGCCTTTTTCATGTTGCTTTTTGCTACTTTGGGAAAAAAGCAGTCCATGCATGCAAATAAGGATTGCTGAGACCCGGAGGAAACCGGTCAACCTAAAGGCACATGCAATAGTTTGCAAGTTTGGGAAAGGGATTTGCACAGCTTTTGGGCTAAGCAGGGCTCGTTGTCCCTCAAGAACTTTTCAATTTCTAGGCTCACCAGGTACTGGCTCTCAGAATTGTGCAATTTTTGGGGTGAAGCTCAGTGTTGGGATAGATTGCACAATTTTCTGAGGGAGGGATGCCTAGATGGATTGCGCAATTCTAGAGCTCAGAAGGAAACCCAACAAATATTCTATAATTTCTGGAGGGAAGGTTGGTTCCCCTCCAAAATTGAGCAATTTTTGGGGCCGGGTGGGGGGGCATCTTACCCA
Organism: Pinus taeda; assembly: GCA_000404065.3. NCBI lineage: Eukaryota > Viridiplantae > Streptophyta > Pinopsida > Pinales > Pinaceae > Pinus > Pinus taeda. Next base: position 244,694 of record APFE030337259.1, read on the forward strand.
AAAAATTACCTAAGACTGGAATGTCAGCTTGCGGGTGGGAGATAAACAAGTTGACATGCACAGGATGGCAAGCCAATGAAACTCAACTGAAGCCTATGTACTTGACAGCGCAAGACATGCTGCTAAGGATGGTTGGTAGGGAGGCTGCAAAACAAAGCTAAAGAAAAAATTTGGAGGGTGGTTGTAGCTGCTACAACACTTTCCAACACACTAGTATAACTCCAATTCTCTAAATGGACCTTGTTTCTTGAAATGAAATCTAACACCTCCAGAAGTATTGTTCAGTTCTATGATCATCTTGAATCCCACACTAGCTTGATTGAAAGTTGTAGCACCTGTCATGCTCTTGGTCAGTCATCACACATTCCAAGTCAAGTCAACATAGTTGTTTCAACTAGGATAAGGGGTATATTGGTACGCAAGCAATATGATAGTCAGAGTTTTAAGTTTCATCTCTAGTGTTGCTCCACTACAAGCAGGCCTAGATAGTACCCTGACAGAGTCACGTAGGAAAACAAGCATCACTCCGCTACCAACGAGCTTGGTTAGTACCTCGGTGGAGTTACTTACATCACCTCTCTGCACAGGAAGCCTTTCTCTTCTTTCACCTTATTCATTTTCATTTTTTTCAAAAATTTTCACATTTTCATTTTTCATTTTTATTTTATTTTATAACTATGCATAACACTGAGTGGAGTGAGTCTGAGTGTAAACAATAGTGAATGATCATGCATGAAAACAGTGAGTTTAGGATTCAGTAAATGGGAAAACAAGCATGTGTGTGAAGCGAGTCGCCGCAACGATGACTGTTAGTGTTGAAATAGTGTGATGCATGCAACAGTAGTGAGATGCAATGAAAAACTGAAACGGTGCTTCTACATGCTAACATGCATCGAAATGACAACAAGTGTTCATTGAAATCAAGAAGACAACACTTACACTTGGAGGGAAGTTTCTAAAACGATCTTTTCATGTAACTTCTAGCTACTAAAAATAGATCCCTAAAATTAGGGATGCCTTTTTGATGTTTCTTTTTTCTATTTCGGGAAAAAGCAACCCATGCATGCAAAAAAGGATTGCTCAGTCCCTTAGGGAACCAGTTAATCTGAAGGCACATGCAATAGTTTGCAAGCCTAGGAAAGGGATTTTTGTAGTTTCTGGGTTGAGTAGGGCTGGTTTTCCCTCAGGCATTACACAATTTCTAGGGTCAGTAGGTACTGCTTCCCAGAATTGTGAAATTTTTGGGCTCAAGCCCAGTGTTGGGTTGGATTGCACAATTTTCTGAGGGAGGGATGCCTGGTTGGATTGTGCAATTCTGGAGCTTAGTAGGCAGCCCAACAAAGATTGCACAACTTCTCAGGAGAAGGCTTGTTCCCCTCCATAATTGCATAATTTTCAAGAGGAGCATCTCAGCCAGAAAGTTACCTAAGTCTGGAATGTTGGCCTCCAGGTGGGAGACAAAGAAGTTGACATGCACAGGTTGGCAAGCTGATGAAACTCGGCTGAAGCCTATGTACTTGACAGAGCAAGACATGCTGCTAAGGATGGTTGGTAGGGAGGCTCCAAAATTAACCTAAGGAAAAATTTTGGAGGGTGGTCGTAGCCTCTACAATAGCTAGACACTAGAAAACAAAGGGATTAGCACGAAAACAAATATCCCGAAAAAAATAACTTGATCCTATCCATGAAAATTCTGGAAAACCAAACAATCTAATTAGGTAACCCCATTAACATACATATATATAATGTTCAAATACATTCATAAAACTATAAAATCCAATCAATGAAACTTGGATGGTTTTAGTTGGTAGTAACTTTCACAAAAGGTGTAACACTAACACTTATGTAAGATTGAGATGTAATAGTATCAGTAGTTAGCATTGTGTCTGAGATTATTAAATGACAAAAATAGATCACGAGGTCACTAATTGGATCATTACAAATATGTAAAGACAATAAACAATTCATTATCTTAATACATAACACTTAATACCTAATTTAAAAAGAACAAAATCCAATTCATAAGATTTACATAATCAGTCAATAACCCATTGTGCTGAACAATATCCTACACCACTATAAATAAATCTGACTTCAAAGGTAATTCATATACTCATCATATTCTCTTCCTGCTCCTCTAGTGAAAGTATTTTATTATTTTGGTCTTAAGCGCTCAAAACTTCAGTATCATCAATTTTTCTATGGGTTAACCTCCTCTATTCATATTATGGTGGGATTTTACAACATCATTTGGATTTTACGAGGTTTTTCTTAGGATTCATTATAGTTGAAATTGTTTATAAATGCATATTTTCCAATGCATGGTATTCTCATTCTGATACATGTTATTTTCATTCTATTTTCAAAATTTTTCATTTTGAAGGTATTTTGAAGAATTTGTGTTGTGAAGGCCTTTAGATTACCAACTCATCAAGCATCGTAAGTTGGATGTCAACTAAATTTTCTTCCATTGCATGTATTCCATTGGCGTGTAGTTTCTTTAGATTAGTTGTAATTAAGGGAAAATGAAAACTATTTCTCATATAGAGAAATGACTCGATCTTGGTCTCGATATCGATCTAGAGCATTTGACTCTCTGAAGACTCAAAAGGTCATAAGCATCAGGATCTCACTGTTGAGAATCTAACTCTTTTTGGGTTTATATGTTACACAAGTTTCCATAATCTAAATCTCAATAAATATGCATATATAACTATTCTATCTGTAATAGGTCTTTCTCTATTTGTAACTATTCTAACCTAGTTATGTTGTTATCTTGACTTCTATTTCTTGCTCTGGGTTTCGTTCAAAAAATATAACTTGGTAACCTACGCCTACCTCTCTAGTCAAGGAAAGGAAAATCAATCAAAGGATCTCTCGATACTTCTCCGAGGAAGGATATATTGCTATCTTACTATTGACGGTGCTAGAGCTGCCAACATTCATGGGATCTCCTCGGTATGAAGTCCCAACTAGACCTCACACTACTTGGTGTAGGAGTCCTGTTAGAGTCGGTCCTTACAGCCCTCTGTCAGAGATCAGTTCGCTTTTTGCATATCATTCTTAGGTGTCTCGCTCGTTCTACTTCATTGCATTTCACTAGGGGCATGCCATTGACTGACGAGGGGGTCTGGTTGTCTTGTGTTTCCTCATGCTTGTACCTGCAAGGTTAATTAAAATCCTCAAAAATCACTAAAGTTCACGGTCATTGCATTCATGGTCATAAATGATTAGTTTCATTAAAAAGAGTCTTCAGTCCTAGAGTCTAGGGTTTTCACTCCTTTGCATACATATAATAAAGGCCCGCAGGTCATGAGATTGGTTTCAAAAGATTTCTATTTCACGTTTGTTATCAAAAACATTTGAAGACATTTCTAGTCCAAAACTCTGTTTTGGAACTAGAAATTGTCAAACTTCAATTTCTTGTAATAAATGTATTTGTTTCACCATAAGAAGTTTCATAACAAGCCTCTGATTGTTTCCAAAGCCAAATGCCAAAATCTCTGCAAAAATCAAGACATTTCATTAGTCCAAGATTCAGAAAAGCATGGTAAAGCCAAAGAAAAGCATTGTATTAAATGATCAAATGTCAAAATGCCAAACATTATGAAAGTGGGTCATGGAGTAATTTAAAATCAAATCTGATTTGATGAGATATTTTCTTCACATATAAATCATGGAAAATCATCCATTTCCACCAATTCTCAAGGCAGAAGTTGAATTTGTGAAGTGGAGGGCCGAAGACGTGTTTGAAGGGTTGTTGACAGGCTTTGAGGGTGCGCGCTACCCATACAGAAGGCGCGCTACACATAGGGAGCGCTACGCAATGGGCTTCACCAGCCCGTGCAAATTTGCATGCGCACTACACATAGGGAGAGTTCTACGCACTGGGCAGGCGCGCGACGCGTATAATCTCAAAACCAAAAAATTTCGCACCTTCGTCCAGATTCATGCCAAATTGCCTCCAACTGCTTGCAACATACATATTGCAGACATCTTGTTTTCAAAGCCATGTCAGAGACGGATTTAGTTTATGAGCAGGAGTATGACAGTGATTCCACAGCTGAGGGTAATGTTCCACGGAGGTCTCACAAAAGTGGCAAAGGTGGTAAGCATGTCAGGGAGGAGCCTACTTCTTTGGCTCAATTGCAGGCTTGCCCGCTTGCAATGGATTGTTTTCAGCATCAGTCATGTTTCCAATATTGTGAGATGATCTCACAAACCCAGCATCATCATGAACTAGTTCGTTTATTTGTTCTACATTTACATGATGGCCATGTAAACCTCGTCGGAGTAAATTTCATTCTGTCACCAAAGACTATTGCTCAGGCCACCGGATACCAAATATAGGAGAGGAATGGAACAAACATCAGCAGTTAGACAAATTCTACTATGAGCCATACATCAAACCTGGGTATATGAGACACTTGAGCAGGGTTTTTCCTTTCAGATTCCTAAGGGATGAGTTTGCACCATTGATGAAACTCATCATTCGGTATTTCAGTTGTGAGGGCAGATTCTCACGTCTCTATGCGTACAATTTCCATTTGTTGATGCATTTCATGAGGTTACGTATGATGAACATTCCGTATTTCATGTATCACAACATAGAGAGGATGACGATTTTAGTAAAGAAGAAGGCCCCAGCACAGCAACATAGAAGTATATATCATTACACGCTGATCAAGATCGTAGTGGTACATCAGTTGACACAGCAGGGCATTACTTGGGAGGATTTCATCTCCCGTGGCTTCTTCACAGTGCCACAGCCATGTCCCGAGGTAGTTCATGATGAGGGAGAGCCTTCACACCAGCTTGAAATTCCTGAGATCGAGCATATAAGTGCTCCATTGTATGTGACATACCAGCGAGGCCACAGGACCTTATTTGCAGCTACACGATGAGTACTATCTCCACCCAGGGTGGAAGGGGTCTCGTTGACTCCATCAGCAGAGCGAGTATTATCTCCACAGGATGTGGAAGGGTTCTCGCCTTCTTCTTTGGCACGGGTACAGATCCAGGACAGAGGCAAGAGGCCTATGCATGATGAGGGTCCTTCAGGAGGCTGGGACACTGATTTCACGATTATTGATGTTAATGCGAGCTCTCCTAGCTTGGAGCTAAAGGAGATCATCCAGGAGCAAAAGGCTAATAGAGACAAAGACATGCTTCATCATATGAAAAATCATTATTGGGCTCGCATGCATGTCTGTAAAGCAAAAATGAAGATTCTAAAGAGGAGGTTGAGCAAAGCACTAAAACGGCGAAAAAAGCCTGATCCACTCCAGATTTTGTCCGAGGCTTCGTTGGCTGGACATAATACATGATGGAGGGTCTTCGCTCCGAATTTGAGCGAATTCGGAGAAATTTTTGTCATTTTGAAATATTTTGGCCTAAAAACAGGTTTTTCAGCTATATGAGTAGCGTGTCGACGCGCTCGCTTTGGATTGGGACACTTGCTGAAGGAAAACTTTATATTTTTTGGTTTTTCATGGTAAGTTATGCATGCTCAAGTATTTCCGAAGCATTTCATCAAGTTCTGGATGATCAAAAGGCCCAAAAACACCATGAAAACCACCTTGCTACCACCTTTTGCTCCAGTAGGAAGTACTTCTGGGAGAATGACATTTTGAAGGGGAAAATGAGCTCCAAATTGGGAAATTCCACTTTGGCTGGATAGTAGACATCCAAGGCGTTCCAACCAACTATTGTGAGCTTGATTTTGATGTCGGGAGTGCCCCAAAAGTAGGCTGAAAGGTGCGCGACGCATAAAGCTAAGGCACGCGGCGCATAGAGATTTTTGGTCAAATTTTCATCTTCATGCTCAGGAATTCGGCCAATTTTCACCAGTTTCACCTTCTGATGTAATATGAGACTTATCTTGATGTAATTTGATGTGTATGATGTAACTTTGGAACTTATTTACCTATTCTATATGATTCATTTACAAAATAGCAAAAATTTAATGTAATGAATCAGTTTCCATTCTTTTAGAGGCAGGTTGTTTGGATGCCTAGTTTTCAGCTCTATGTTTGGAATTAGTTCAAACTGCTCCTAGAAGGAGGAGCTCGACCCCTAGAGGTGTGGAAAGGGGTTAGGAGGTCTATATGATGTAATTTTTGAGACATTCTATAGGTTGGACTCTTGGGAAAGATTTTGGCACATTATTGTACATATTTCTCATATTTTGGCTAAGGAAAGATCAGAGGTTTTGCAGCACCTGTTGGGATTCTTGTGGCTTTCAGTTCTTGATGGTGTTTTCTCTCAGTTTATTGTAAGTTAGTTCATGTTTAATGTATGCCATTCCCTTCTTATGCTTCTGAAACTAAATGAATGAGTAAATGAGGTTGAATCCATTGATTTCAGTGCTCCACCTTTGAAATTGTTTAGTTTTACATGTTTTCGCCTGTTTGGGGACGATCCATGTTCTCCCTTTCCCTCTTCAGCTCCTTTCCATTCTTATCCATCCGTACACTTAATCAAAAGGAATTAAGACTACTGCCTACCTCGCCCCAACTCGAATTCTGCAAAGATCTGGCCTTATCCCCGGACCCATAATTGTTTTTTCCCATTTCTCCAACAAAACCCAAAAAATCAAAATCAAACTTTCCTATCTCTTTACTAGCCTAAAATCAGTTCCCATTATAGAGACATCTCGCACCCTATTGCTCATTTTATCGAGATTGACTGGAGAGAGCCCTCTCCTGTCCTCGTAGGGCTAGCTATGAGGCTGAGCGTGGTTTGATGTAGCCTTGAGTTTTACCTTATTTCAGCCTAAGGTAGATTTGAGCACTAACATAGTGGCGACCATACTGGGGAAGAACTGGTTTGCTTGTTAGTGTTATTTTATTTATAGCTATAGACGGAGTCTGAAGTCACGCCAGGTAGCTTTCGAACTGCACATTACTCTGCAAGTGTATAGTAGATAAACACTGCTTCAGTTGATCTCCAATATAGCTTGTAATTGTAATACTTAACTTATAAATTGCCCCAGTACGTGTATCAAGTTCAGATCTGATGGTTGATGGTGAACAACGGTTAGACATCAGAAGGCTGAAAACATTCACCTGACTACTTTATTCACTGAACAATCCAGAAATCGATGCTTCATGGTGACTTCACTGCAGGGAGATCAGTAGCCGTGAGATTTTCAAGATGGACCGAATCATGAGAAGATACACTCCCATGAGCCGAGATCACATTCCAGGTTTTCCGAATAAGATGCCCAAGGTATATTGGTCAAGGAATCTGCCTACGTTTAACA
>APFE030337260.1:0-21447 GCA_000404065.3 Pinus taeda
GCATAAGCACATATATATCAACCACCCTTCTTAAACCTTGGTTAATATATATATTTATACACAATAACCTTCACTCGTGCAATTTCCTTATAAATACATTTACAAAGAAAAAATATGCAAATATACCCCTTTCTATTTTCCGTACAGCTTCAGCACATATTTTGAGGTTTAACTTCATCGCAATCACTATCGGCTATTTCAACTGGCCTTACCACATATGTGGTTCATCACCCCTCTGACTCTGATATGTGACTATTGGAGTCTTTAATTATATGTTCAAGCTTTTAAACACTCACACAACTCTTTAAAAATATACAAAGGATTTACCTTAACCTTCTGCCCGAACCAATATAAAGTGGACTTAAAAGCTTATACACTATAGCTCAAAGTGATGTTAGGTCTGTTCATCCATCGGGCCTTTACATTATCGCAAGCCTCTTTCCAATGCCAATTCTTGATCTTCCTATGCCTCTGATCGTCGATTAGCACTTCATCTCTTTCGGTGTATCGACGTTCCTTCACATTAGGCCTTGACTTCTTCAAACTACCGATCTGACCAGTTCTCTGGGCCCGATAAGGATATCAATTGGCTGCTATAATATTTCACATCTGGAACTCAACTCGAACTCTATTTTGCACTAATTTTCAGTGTAAACTGGATTTTGGGTTGCGAGACCTAATCTCCATAAAGAATTCTGCTGATGCAATGTTTCGCCTTGCTCTTTAGCAAAATCATCTGGACCGTTGATCCATGTGATCAAATGGCTCTTGTGCACTTGATAACTTACTGCATCACTCTTTTGTTTGCTTAGTTTTTTTCCACTAAGTCTTCAGCTTCCCATGGTTTAGCTTCTCCTCAAAGGGTTTCTTCAAAGGTTTTGGGTCTTATGTTTCCACTGCTTAACTACTCTTCTAAACTCAACTTCTTGAGCTATCAACTTCTCTTCCTCTCCAGATCACTTCTCTGATGTTTCAATTGGATTTGATGATCACTTACAAATTTTCTAAATCATTCTCCTCTCTATGCTTCGCCTTGACTCTGCCTACATATAATTATTGCAGAATTCCAATTCATAACAATTTCAACACTCGAAATACACTTCTCCAGGGTCGAAACCAAACTTTGCATTTATAAAAATACACAATGATTATAGACTAAGACTCTCTATATCTCATAGAAGCCTGATCCTCAACTATTCGTGGCCTCTTTTCTTCTTTTCCTGCCTGTAGGCTTACATATATTTATAGAACATGCAGGTTCATCGCACATATATTTATATGGAAACATTGGATCAGATCATTGTAAAGAATCCAATCACATCCTTTCCTCAAATCTCTCAACTAAGGCCCTAAAGCTTGCTATAGAATACATATGGCAGATTACATTTAATTAATTCTTCTAGAGACTTATCCATTCCATCATTTAATCTATGTTTTAAACAAAAAGTCCCCTTGTTTAGCTCAATGGTCAAGGTCTGCTTTGGATTATTTTGTTTGATTGGGGGGGTTAGATGCTTCTGCATCAATACTGCAAGAATATTTAGCCTATGGACAACCCCTATAATAATAAAAAACAAAATAATGTAGTTAGAATATTTTGTCTCTTTTAGCCTTTAGGGATTACCTGACACACAATTTGTCAAAACCATAGACAATCAGTCCAACAGAAAGAGATTAAAAGATAAATAAGGTTGTGAGCTATTAAATAGAAATTTAATCTGCTAAAGCATCAACAAGTCCAAAGCATTTAGAAAAATAGATGCATGCCCTCAAGTTCCCCCTAGATTAGTTTTGTGTGGGCTCCCATTAGCTTTGGATAAAGAGCAATCATGACCTCCATTGCTTAGATAAGATCTATCAAATTTCCCACTTGTAAGAGGCTAAGTCGAAGGATCTGCTAGCCTTTAAATGTTACATTTCTACAAGATCAAAGAGAATTTTTAATGCCTCTACTAGGATCTGAGTGGCACCCTCTTCAAAAAATTTCATTATCCAAAATAGAGATATTTAGCTCTTTCCTAATGGAGATTCTTAGGTATATAATCTATACATCAAAATCATTGGTGCATGCCTCTATCAAGAATCCTCTAATCCTTCTTCATCCCCCTCCATACCAGCGCCCGCCCCCCCTTCTTCATCCTTGTTCTACTTTCAAGACACTTTTGAGGAGCTCCCACCCTAGAGCTTAAGATAGACTTCATTAGATCATCAAATAGAGAAACTCTAAGAAGGCCCAATGCTAGAGAAAAACTACCTTAGCATAAAATATGACTCTCCAAACTCTACCATGAAACCAATATTCTATTTGCTGTTTCTTCCTCCTAGCCTTGTGTCAGCAAAGATGGGTCTCCTCAATCTAAGGCTCCTCCTAGGTTCCATCCTTGGATTACGAAGTCAACCTCCATAAACCCCATGCACTATCCTAATGACCCTCTCAGAAAATGCATCAGATCCTTCACAATGATTGAGGGCTTGCATGTCGACACCTCTCCTCTCCCGTCCCCTCTCTTCCAGCCTCAACTTCTAGTTCCATAACCACTTGACATGTTCTTATGGAGATTTCACTATATATTCATTGTTTGTCTTTGCCATTCTCTTTCTTGGAATATATTAGCTTCTTTTAGTTCTATTATTAGACATTTCCATGTTGTTATCATGGTAGCTATAACAGTTTCCTTAGCATTCACACAACGAATGACATTGGAAGTAATCTTTTAGTCCCACTGACTTAATATCCGTGATCATTCATTGGAGAATGAGAAAATTATCCATATTATATTATCATGGCATCATATAAATGCTAGAAAAAGGAAATAAGTAATTAGAACCCTACCATACTAGTATGAAAATAATTATTCTTTACAAAATTAGTTTTCTTTTTGGGGGAGCTTATTATGGTGCCTAAAGATTGAAGAAAGGAAAATGGAATTACAATGTGCACACATGTATATAATAGTGAGGTTCATTCTAAAGCCTCACTGAATATGTAGGTGATTGATAACTTTGTCTGTATTTGCGATGATAGTTTTCACACATGTATATAAAAGTGGGGTACATTCTAAATCTTGACTGAATATGCAGGTTATTGATAACTCTATCTATATTTCTAGAGAGAGTGTGTGTGTTTTCAATTCATATCCTACTTATATATGCACGAGACCTTTTTCGGTATCATCTTAAGTCAGGATTGATTTTGGTTTAGATAAAATAAATGCTAAAATCAATTCATATCCTACTTGTATACCACAAGACATTTTTCAGTCCTAGCTCAACTCAGGATTGAATTGCATTCAGATTAAAGAAATGCTAAAATTAAGTATCATTAAATTATCTCGTGTAGGATCTGATATATATGGAAGCATTTAGTTTATTTTAATTCCCCAAGAGTTTTTGTGGAGAAATGGGTACCTTGGAATGAGACCATAGAAGTGCTCGCGACGATTGACATGTTGCTAAATAAGGCAGTTAGGTCGAATATTCTTGAATCCTCATCAGAGACATTACCACACCCATTACTACATCTCACACTAACATTTTTTGGCAATATTACATGCACTAAAATTTCATTCGAGGAAATAGAAAAAGATTCAAAAAACACCCAGAAGCCTATCGTGATGAATTTTAACCGTTGATGTATGAATTTGAATGTCTTAGTGGTAAATAAATACAATTAGGTAGTATAATGGATATGTGTGTGCTATTTTAAATAACCATGCTTATGCCTCCTGAAACCAAGCTTGGAAGGAAGATAGATTTCCTCCTATGAAATAAACATATGCATGCCTCCTCAAAACAAGCTTGAGAATGACATAAATTTACATGGTCTTCCTTGATCCTATCCTTGCACCTTGCCAACACTTCTCGAGTATATTTCAGTACGGGGGAAAATTATTTCTACAAGGTTTTGGATATCTCTGAAATATATGAAGCATGTCACTCCAACTGATATGTGGGACTATTGGTTTCATTGGTTATTTCTTAAAATCATGGATGCTTCTCAGACATAGTAAATCATATCGGCTTCAATTAGAGAAATGTGGGGAATACTGAGAATTTCACTGGGATGTCTACAATTTTTGTTAAGAAACTGCATGCGTACCACACATCTGATCGCTCTCCTTCTGTATAAATTCTGCAAACATGACTGTTGTCACAACAAGACCTTTAAATCAAGCAAAATAATCAGTTTGATAACAACAAATCTCAGTAACAATAATGAAAGGCAAAGAGGACTGAGGAAGATACCATAGGCATGACCAATAATATATTTATATCTAAAGTCGATGGTGAGTGCCAAGTAGATGCACATGAGAATCCCATTTATTTATGTAATGTATATTTTACCATACATTAGCTTTTGAGGTGTGCATAACTTACACCCATGGAAGAAAAATCAAGCATGAGTATAGATTCATTATTGAAAAGGTATATGAGATGACTTCCTGACTTCCCACTATTGCTGCCAAGTTAGCCACTATGAAACTTGGCCATAATTCAACTTTTACATATAATTCATTTTTAGATTAACACTCATACAAGTGTCCTAGTTTTTGATTCAAAATTCTTGTTAGAAAAGAAACTTTGGAAGTGTTGATGACCCTAATATGACCAAATTGTTTCAAAAGTCTACAAGTCTGTCCAATTCAGTGAAAAAGCATATTCTATGCTCCTTTGTTATATAAAATACAACTTCCCAGCTTTTCAATATCTTCAAGGCATAATGGACTTATATGCTATCTTGATGAAAATGTGCTCACCTAGTACCAGCATATAGAAGTTGCTCTGTATGTCCTCTTTGAGTTGGGAAATAAATGCAACCTCCCCCATGTAGGGGAGAATCAAACAAGGATAGAGAACTCCTACGAAAACTATCTGTCATTACATACCATATTTTAAATTGATTATTTCTTGTTGGATTTAAGTGTAGTGGAACCAAATACATTTTCTCACCTTCATTGCCATCTATGAGAAGTGTCCTAAATCAACAAACATAGACTTATCACCTACCAATCATCCCTAATATTCTTCAATATAAGCACAGACAATAAAATTTCTTTTGTAATTAAGAGCTAAAGAGATTTTGGTTTCAGTTGTAGTGCCATCCATTTGTTTAAGCTCTTTTTATGTTGATGTGTAGTAGGTGGATCGTTGCCCCTCTCTATCTATCATGCAAGGGTTATTGTCCTTGGGGATAATTCATTTCCATCTTGTTGGTTGTTTTCTTGTGGGGTGACATGGGTGGTGATACGCTGAAGTTTTAACAAACGGTGTCTTTTTCTTTAATTCACCACCTAATGGAGCCTGATTGGTAGCTGGCACATGTTGTGGTGCGTACTGTTGTTTCTTATCTTCCAATATTACTTCAACTGCTGAGTCTTCATCTGATGTATCAGTACCTGTAACATTTTTTGCTTCAGCCTCCTTGGATTCTCCTTGTTTTTCTGGTATCTAGTTTGATGTTTGTGTTTGGTTATTGACCATTAAAGGCTCATCATATGATGTCTCAGTGTCATTAAAGATTTGTGCTTATGCTTCAATAGTCTTTGCTTGTGTCTTAATAGAAATATCCTATAATGTTATTTTCTTCTTTTTATACCAGAGTTTCATGAATTTCTTCTGGATATTAATATTAATAGTACCCACAGATTCCATCCAAGGATATCTCAAAACAACATCCATGTTATCCATATCTGAAATATAAAAATCACAATGCAACACATACTTATCCATAGAAAGCTTCAAATCTTTATAAACTTGAACATCCTCATCATCAACCTGTGTGTTCAATGTGTTTTCTTGAAACTTGCAATTTTTTGCCAAATTAACATTGATAAAATGATGCTTGCAGCTAGGATTTATAGACACAATGATCTTCTCCTTCTGAATACATCCATGAATCTGCAATAAGGAGATACCAATAGAAAACAACCCTTTAGGTTTCTTGGTTTCCTTCCTTCTTGTAAAAATAAAATCTTTGCTAGGTTGTGTGCTTGTCTGTCTGAGCTTAGTAAGAGGATCCAAAAAATTAGATTTAGGGTGAAAGCGGCCACAAATGGAGTTTGCGAGCATCTCCCAAGTAATTTTCCTTGGATAACATTTAGAATGCGACTACCACCATTGCCATCTTTCTTGCTACAAGTAAATGGATGCCACACGTAGTTTAGTTTCATCATCTACGATGTGATTCAAAGTGAAATATTCTTTCATTTGTGCCAGCCATATTTCCAGATTAGAGCCATGAAATTTGTACATCTTCATCAAATTTCAATCTAAGAACTGGAATTTCAGATTCGCACTGCAGCTATCTCGCCTTCACAATTTTTTTTGAAAAAGATTTGATTTTAAATCAGCGATATCTACCTCATCTGTACTCTGATTCGACTGAATTTTTTTTGGAAATTGGGTATATTTTCACAAAGAAACCTGATCTACAATTATATTATGCAAATATTGCCCCAGAACATATCAATCTTATCTGCAAACTCGCAAACCCTAAAAATGTCTACATCACAATTGATTTAGCGATATCTCCCTCATCTAGACTCGGATTCGGCCGATTGTTTTTTTCAAATTCGGTATTTTTTACCAAAAACTCAGATCTGCAATTAAATTCTATAGATTTTCCACCAGAACGTACAGATCTGATCTGCAAACTCACCGCCCCGAAAAACATTTACAGAACAGTTGATTTTAAATCAGTGATATCTCCCTCATTCGGATTCTAATTCGGTCGATTTTAGCTTTTCTTTTCTTTTCTCTCTCTTTTTTTTAATTTTTAATTTTAATTTTAATTTTTATTTTTTTAGATTGGGTTTTATCACAAAAAAACTCAGATATGGAATTAGATTTTGCAGATTTTGCTCCAAAACATATATATCTGATCCAAAAGCTCTTCGCCCCTAAAAATGTCTGCAACATAGCTGATATTTAAATCAGCGCTAACTCCCTCATCCGAACTCTGATTTGGCCGATTGGTTTTTCAAATTTGGTATTTTTTTGCAAAGAACCCAGATCTGCAATTAGATTATGCAAATATTGCACCATAACATACAAATCTGATCTTCAAAGTTGTTGCCCCAAAAAGTTCCTGCAACATAATAATAAAAATTCTTCTTTGCCCAAGAAAGTTCTCTGATACCACTTTTTATAGATCTAACCCGAAAATATATAAGAATACAAATATACCCAAGAAATAATAAGATATAAATAGATAGCAATGCTTCACTTTATTAATAGAACCCTTAAGGTAGGGCAATACCATACATTCACTCCTTAATGAAGGAGAACACTCCATAATCCGTACACCTATTCATACAATAATCCTTGACCTCTCTCAATGGGGAGTCTCTAGCCTCTATATAGGTCTCATACATACAATACCATGGGTCATTACCATGGTTCCCTGAATACCATCTATCTAATTCCATGAGCTTATTACATTATTGCTAACTACTTATGGTCCCTTACATAATATGGGTTAACCACCTTATTTATTACTGTAGCCCATCCCATTATTACATTATTCCCTTCGGTACGTCTCTTTGTACCCCATATTATCCCCCCTATGTTATACTACATGATTCAATTATATTAGCATCCACTCTCTCAAATTTTTTTTTGTAGAGTACTAAATATCTTACATAAATAATCACATCCATTTGAAAAGATTCCTATAAGGGAATTTTGTAAGCCTTGACAATCATTTGCTGAAAACATTAATTTAACTTTTTAAAGATTTTGTAAGACATACTAATAAGCTAGACTAGCTTGGATCCTTTTCTCATAGGTGATTTATAGAAAGTTAAAAAAAAAAAGACAAATCTGTAATGCAAAAGACTATGCCTCTAAAAGACTCTCAGCGATCCACTTTGTTCTTACAAAGGATATTAAACATGCAATAGGCTCAGATGGCTCTAAAAACCTTAGCCACAAATTTAACAAAGGGCATTGTACCTATAGAATGGGTAAGAATTTTTCCCCTTATAACACTCATCTTGAAATAACCCTAGTGCTCAAACAATGGAGTAAGGATTAATTAACCTCAACTCAAGGTAAAAAAGTTGAGAAAATATCGACAACCTTAAAGGTAAACAAAAAAACTTACCCGTTAAAGCAGATAGGAGGCATAGAGACACAACAAATCACATGGATTTGCATGACAGAATATGAAGAATGGTTTTGCCTTCAGAACATTGTTTAACCAATATAAATATGAAAACTTTTTTTTAGTCATGGAACCAAAGACATTTGGTCACCTTAATTCACAACTCTGAGAAGTGTGCCAAATTAGAAAACATAGCCTCGGCTCCTGTCTACCATGACTAATATTCTTCAATATAACCACACAAAATAATGTTTCTTATGTAATTAATAACTAAAGAGTCAAACGAAAATTCCTCTCTCTAAAAACATTAAAGAGGGAAACCTATAATGCAAAGGGCTATGCCTCTATGAAACTCCGAGCTATCTACTATGTTCTTCTGAAGGAAGCCAAACATGTATTAGGGTGAGATGGGTTTGAAAATTTCTACAACCTTAAATGAAAATAAATAACTTATGAGTTAAACTTACAGATAAGAGGCATAGAGAAGCAATGCGTGGCATGGGTTTTCATAGTAGAATGGGTTCAAATGGGTTTGCATCTAGAACCTTGATTAACCAACATAACGGGTATGGGAACAACCATCTCAGAAACCCTTCCAACTACCTTCAATCTAATGATTTGACATTCTCCAATAGTCTACGATATAATCCAATGGTTCAGAATGATGACAGGTGTGAAATACTTCTCAAAGGGAATGTCTTACGACGTAAATATACATATCACATTAAAACATATAACATATAAATAGTACTTATAAATTAACACCTATTTTACCATATAAATTAAAATAATATATGAAATATAAATATTACTTAAAAATTAACATCCATTTCAACATATAAATTAAAATAATGATTGCATAAACATCTTTAAATTTAATTAATAAGTGATAAAAAATTAATATTTTACAATATAACAAGATTATACCTAGAAGAGAAAGATATAGAGAGAGAGGGAGAGAGGGAGATGAGGGAAGAACATCATAATTCCATGGGATAACACCATGGTTTATCAATACTATGGGCCATATATGCTTTTGATTATTATGTTACAGATCTAGGCTTTTAATTATTCAATTACAATAACATGGGCCAATACCATGGCTTATCAATACCATATGCCAAAAAACCATAACTTATTTCAAAATCAAAATATTTTGCAAATACTTTATTGTAATTTAATTTGATAACATTTTTTAATTAAATCTAAAATGAAAAAGGTTATAATTACTATTGAGGTATATCTAAACCCTCCATCCTCACGAGTACTAAAAATATCCCCATAGAGAGGATAGATGCATTTTAACCAAGGATCAAAGTAGAGAGAGAAAACAAAGTTACTAACAATGATCGAGGAAAGAAAGTGCATAATTCTTTTAAGTCTTTTATTATTGTATTTTCTTTGACATGATTGATCCAAAATATATATTTAATATTTAACAATCAATTATATATATTTTTAATTTAGATACTTTTTAAAATATAATACAATGGGATCATATTTAAGAGAGAGAGTGAGATGCAAGAGGAATAGAGTGGGGGGAGAGAGACAGATGCATTGATTTTAGTGTAGATGTTGATTTCTAATCGTATTTGATTGCTTGCACTAGATGCATTGATTTTAGTGTAGATGTTGATTTCTGATTTGATACAACTAGATGTGTGATTTACATTAATTTCAAAGTAATTAGATTAATAATGTGCATTTATTTTAGTGTAAGCACATCTCTTCCCCCTCCATCTATATCTCTATCTCCAATTTTCTCTCCTTCTTTATCTCTTTATATCACCCTCCAAACATACACACTCTCTCTCCACATCTATCTATATATCTCTCTCTTCATCCTTTTTCCACTCCCTTTCTCTCTCTTTCCCTTCTCTCTCAACACTTCTCTCTCATATCTATATCTCTTCCTCATCCCCAAAACATGAAAACTCTCTCTCAGTGTGCACACATAAACATTATTCATGAAGTGAATTGATTTATTTGTTACAATAATTCAACCATTTTTACAATACTTGAATTTTTATCTTAAATAAAATGTTCTCTTACCCAAAATGTCTTCTTCTTAAAACTATAAATTGTTCGTAATTCACTATATTCTTATTATTCAAATTTTCTATTGTTCAAGATTCTTACATTGTCACTTTGCACTTGAACATTTTATTTCATCATTTTTCATCATTCATGTTACTAAGAGTCTCTCTCATATTAACAAACTTAAACAAAGTTAAAGTTAAATTGACCTATTAAACATATTTAGCATATTTAAAATAATCAAAATAATTATATGTTCAACAAATTTTGTATGACTCCACACGACTGAAACCAGCGTAGATCCATCTTAACTTCAGATCTATCAAGATTCTAGAGGGATCAAATCTCTCAAGGTGCAAACATTTCCTCAGGTTTTGCACTCAAAAAAAAGTTTGCACCTCGAGATATTTAATCCCTCTCGGGGCTGGATAGATCCTAGGTTAAGATGGATCTAAGTTGGTTTACAAAACTAAATCATCATGAACCATTAGATATGTAAGAACTTCTCATCAAATCATTATGAAAGTCTAATCAAGCATATAATCCAAATCCTTCATCAAATCATTATCAAATTCTAATCAAGCGTGTAACCCAAATCCTTGATCCAAATCCATGGATCCATAGATGATGAGTATTATGCAAAAAATATTATTTTGTTTTGACATTCAAAGGTTTAGTTGTTGCATGTGTGTTTCTTACATTTTCAATTATGTTTCTTGCAAATTAAAAACTAAAAAATCAATTATATTTTTGTGAATTAAAAGCTATGAAATCAACTATGCTACTATGTTGCCTATACATCCATATAATTTCTACTTCATTACATATAAAAAATATTAATTATTAATTTATTTTATGAAAAGATAAAAGAGTTTTTTTTTTCAATTAAACAAAAGATTTACCTAATGTAAATATGGAAACATGTTTTACAATCTTTAAAATTAAATTAACACTTAGGCCTCTAATATTCATATTTTTGGTTTCACAGCTCAAAAATCTATATTTCCAATTTTAAAATCTAATTTGCAAATAATCCTTCAGATCATTTAAGGAAATTGAATTAAGATGCGAACACTCTTCCTTTCCTAAATTTACATGCACCTCCAGCTAATGTCTGTAGTGCGATGCAAATAGCTATGTTTATGGTAATAATGGTGGATTTGAAATCAGTGACTAGCGAAGATTGCAACGATATTTCAGTCAAAAGTCGTGAACTCTAATGTATGTAGGGTTCTTCAAATTTAATCCATGATCTATCTCGAATTTGAATCTACTTAGAAAATCATTCTGTGGTTTTCGATTTTTAACAATTTTAGACATATTTAAGTGCCATTTCTGCTATAGAATTACATTGATACTTGTAAAACAAAGAAGCTCGTTTGCACTTCAGCTGGGCCATGAAGATCTCTACTCTAAAAATTGAGTGAGATGTATGCTCCAATGTTGAATTATCTAACATAAATCAAGTAGATATTCCAGTTATAAGACATCACAATTTTAGATATATTTAAGTGCCATTTCTACTTTAGAATTACATTGATACTTGTAAAACAGAGAAGCTCGCTTGCAGTTCAGTTGGGCCATGAAGACCTGTACTCTAAAAATTGAGTGAGATGTATGCTGCAATGTAAAATCATTGAACATAAATCAAGTAGATATTCCAGTTATAAGACATCAAGTATATATTCCAGTTACAAGTTTCAAAAATTCCCATAACAAAAATTATGCCACTAGAAATTCTGACACTTGGCCGTGTTTTATAGTGTGTTGTATTGGAGCGTACTACATCACTAAGCTTTGCCAAACATCTTGGAGACCAACTTCTTAAAAGTTACATAGCACTATAACTTACTGTAGAATTGCCCACTGAAAGCATTAGCATATACTAATGTTGTTTCTCACAAATGATCTCCAAGCATGCCCCATGAAGGCAGAAATTGGTCTCATGACAATTAATGGGTCTCAGGTCTCCATTTTCTGTGTAGTAACTTTTATCAATTTGTTTAATAAGATTAGTAATATATGTTTATATATGTCTATCAAATCAATTTTGTTTGCTAGCGTTACAATATTTCTATGAAAACCTATGAGTTCTCACAGTGAGAAAATTTCATAGGTAACATGAAAAAGATGTCAGGAACACTAAAATAAGATAAAGAAAGTTTTAAGCTAGTGAAATGTTAACAAATTATTTTTTTTAAATTAAAATAAAAAATATTTTAATTATTTATAAAGTTAAATTTTATAATTTGTCATGGCCAATGTAAAATTAATAGTAGTCAACAAGGAAAATCCATTTCTAGAGCCTCATCTAGAGAGAAACTAGTAATATTTTTTCAATTATTTATAAATTTAAACCTTATGATTTTCCATTTCTACAGTCTTACCTAGAGAGACTAGTAATATTTTTTTAATTATTTATAAAGTTAAACCTTATAACTTGCCATGGCCAATGCAAAACTAATAATGGTCAACGTGGAAATCCATTTACTTCATTATACATCTTAAGTTACTAAAGTTAAAAAAATTATAAGAAATAACTTAATTATAACTTTATTTAAAATAATTACTATTATTATTAATAATAGAAATAATATATATATTAAACACAAATATCTTTAGAAAAAAACTTGTACAAGATTCTTAACCATCTATATTGATCCCACTTTGTTATGGAGATTATAGACTTTATTATGATACCATCAACCAATACAATGGCTAATCAATACCACATGCCAAAAAAACCATAACTCATTTCATATAAGATAGGTTTATGTTACATTTCTTTTAATTAATGAATTTACCTAAAAGGGAAAAAAAAGAGTAGCTACTTTGAAAATAAATGTCTACTTTTGATTTATGTAATTACTAAGAATATTTTAAAATATTCTATGGAGGTGAAATCCCTATCATCCACTTAATAATTTTTTATAATTAAATTAAAAATTTGAAGCTCAAATCTGAAAGAGATACATTTATTAGCATAATTATTAATAAGTAAATTGGTATTGTGAGCCGAGTGATGAGACGACAATAAATAGAATAAAAAGAGATATAACCATTGAGGAAAATAAAATTAAAATCTAAGGAGGGCCAAAGGTAAAAGGGTTTGATGTAATAAAATGAAAGTAATCTAATGAGGGTGAAATTTAAAAATATGTACTAAAAATTAAAAAAGAGGGAGGGAGGGTAAGTTATTAAAATATTGAATTAAAACATAATTATACAAAAACAAAAATAACTATGAAGAAAAAATTTGTTGGAATAGAGAAGGAAAGGGGGAAATGGGGTAAAAGTTATATAAAATGTTAATGATAAAATAAATTTAATAAAGGCAATAAATTAAAAGTAAATATTATATAAAAGGAGGGGGGAGAATATAGATAAATAAGGGAGCTGGGTAGGTTGGGGGGTGAGGTTTAAAATATAGTCTACCAAGGGTGTTTTGGTGTGGGGTGGGAAAAGACTAAAAATTGAAGAAGGACCATATATTAGAAAAGAAAATATGTGAAAATAAAGGGAAATAGAGAAGGGAGAAGGAAAATGGGGATAAAGGAGATCAAATAAAAATAGAAAGGAGGAGGGATAAAAATATAGGGGTAGACAGAGAAAGCAATATAGGTTATAATCAAGAAAACTCAAGAAAGGGGGAGAGGGGAGACTATAAAACACACCAATTGATAATATAATGGATGACAAGTTTCCAATATTGGTCTATCCTCTATCCTCTATTCCCCTTGTCGAGTTCTGACTCAGAGTTGGAACATGCATCTAATTCTGAAGCCTTTAGCCTGACCACCAGTGACTGCTTAGCTCGACACTCACTTTTGTTGTGAGTGGAGCTTTCCGCTTTTATGGAACTCACACCACTTTCCCGTGTCCTTTTTCGGCTTCCGGCACTGTTCTTTGCTTGTGGCTTTGGTGAGTTGTCCTAAGCTGCCCCGCCTTGGCTTTGTCCTTTATTCTACAGTTTGGGGACACCTTTCCCCTGCTTCAAATTCGTAGATCCAAAGTCTCATTTCTTCTGTTTAAACTTTTGCTCGATCTCGACGGCATATCGGTATGTCTTGCTAAGCAAGGAGATGTTCAGGAATTCTATTTCATCCTAGACATACTTCTGTAGGAAGCATCGATATTTGAGTACCAAATGCTACTCCAAATCCTTGATACCCAACTTTGTGCAAAGGGTATGAAAAATATTGGTAAACTTCGGAACGTCTTTGTCCCTTCCCTGCTGCAGCATGGTCCACTTTATGTATTGATCCTTATAGCTTCCGACAAAGTATTACTGATCCTTCATGGCAGCCTCGAATGAATTCCAAGTGGGTTCTATTGAAAATAGTGAGGCCGTACTTTCATCCTTTTGCTCGCAGTAGGTTTCCCACTAGTCCTTGACTTGGGGGTGGCTTTAAGAAGAGCGAAAGTAATCTTTTCCCACGCAAAAACTCATGAACAAAAAAATACCCTTCTAGCATATTTAACCATTTATCTACGACGTCTGCATTTATATGACCCTCAAATATGGGAATTTCAAAGTTAACTTGTACCTTAAAGGGTGTGGCACTTCCAGAGTAGCTGCTGAAAGTAGATGTGTCGCCTCTGGGTAGCTGCTGAAGGATCTGGGCAAAGTTGTCCATCATCGCGTTACTTTGTCGCTCGAGGGCCTCTTTGAGCAATATTTTGATAGAATCTCCTACCCTGTCGTCATTCTTTTCATCTGCCATGGGAGGCCATCGGGATTTGTGAGGTTGGTGTTGCAAAGGTTCAACTAGTTCAAGCCCTGACTCCTTATATCCCAACCTCGTTGGGGACATGCAGGGAAAAACAGAGAAAGTGCATACCACTCTGATACCATTGATCCGGATTTAAAAATGAATGCAATAAAGTACAAAAATAAACACAAATACAGAGATACAACAGAAATAATACTTCATTTTATTAATGGAGAATACTGAAATATGCTTACAAACAGAAATGGAAATAAACTAGCTCGGGCGATGGTAACTTATCTCTGAGAAGAGATGTGGCAGCTACATGCCTCTGAACTCCCTTACAATGACGCTCAAGGGCCTTTTTATTATTGAACAATAAGAGAAAACCCTAAACAACCAAAAACCTAACCCGAGGAGATGTAACACCAAGAGTTTATGGACCCTGTTGGGGTGAGTTGGACAGCGAACTTCTCGGGGTCACGACTTGGTCATATTATCTTCGTTTGACATGCATGATAACCCATTGGAAAGATCTCCCTGAGGAATATGAAAAAAAAAGATGATATAAGACAAAAAGTCATTGGCGATAGATTTCAAAAAAACGTCGTTTAGGGCCTCAAAATGGCTCCGAAAGTTTTAGGACCCGAAAAACTTCTAAAAATAGTAAACTATGCTACAATTAAGGAAACTGAAAAACTGAAAGAAGAATTGGTGGGGGTCCAAGTGAAATTGGCAGGTGGCAACCAATATCCACCTGGATCACTATATATTTTTTATTTATATGCATCATTTTCCATAATTTTGACATATATATATTTCAATTTATATGCACATCCTTGTATGTCATCTCTGTGGAGATACTCTATGTACCCACTTGCATCTAGGAATTATCTAATCATTAACAAAGAATTTGACAATCCCAAATTTACAAAAGCTAAGAATTTTTAATACAATATGAAAGCTAAGTTGAAAAAATATAAATATTTTTAAATTTTGAATAGTTAATTAGAAATCATTTAAACTTATACTATTATTTAAATACATATGACTAAGCCAATTTCAATAATTTCTAATTTCAATAATTTTAAATATATATTTATTTAGTTGGAATTTTTAAATACAACTTAACTTTCATTTTTTAATATATTTTTCTATAATAATTATGTAAACTATAAATAACTTAAGACTAAATCATTACATTAACTTAATAACTTAAAATATCAACAGTGGTTCTTCAATTTTATCCTGCTTTCACTCTTCTTGTGAATCACCCAATTCTAAACGAAGAGAACAAATAACATCATTTTTAAATTTTTTAAGAAAAATATTGATTTATGCACTCATAAGTTCTTCATTGGATGATTTTTATATCTCTGTAGCAACATCAAAACTCCTCATTGAAAGATTCCTCCAAATACCATATATTTGTTCAAGAAGATTTTATATTTTTTCATCACATTCATGAGTATATGGGGGGGTTCTTACTAAACAGAAGAAAAAAGTTTAAAAATGTGTATGATAGAAACAAAAAATTGCAAGAAAAACTAGGTGAAAAAGAAAACCAAATTAGAGCAAGTCACTAAGGTCAATCCCCTAAGCACCTCCCCAACAACGACACCAAAGTGTTGGGTGCAGTAGATGGTGTCTTAATGGACCAAAATTTAATTTCAATATGAGTTTCTTGGGCTTTGATACACAACATTGGAAATGACAGACAAAGCCTTCACCAAACCTGCAAAACAAAACCCTAATTTGCCTAGAAACTGTTCACTCCTTGAGCTCTTGCAGTACTGCAATTTTTCACTTTCCCCGTACATCCAAAAGAAAAGTGTTGTGCTCCTAGTGTAGGAATCAAATATGTGATCTTACATAAAGAGAGAAAAGCATTCTTTGTTCTACTTCTTCAAATCGAGAGATGCCTCAAACCAAAGGTCCAAAACAGTGTTTCAATCCAAAAGAAACATTTGCAACAGGAATGACATAACAACACTCTTAACATAAAAACCAAGTTGGAATAAACAATGATGAAATACCAATAAATCCTCAACAAATATTGGTATAATACTTATTCCAAACGCATATCAATCAATCAAATCAAACAAAAGGATCAAAGAAGATAATCACTCAGACTTGCATACTAGTCCAAAGCTTATTAAAAAAATAAGTCAATATTGATTAACTTACTTCCTTGGTCAGATATAAATTCTTGAAATATTATGTTGTCACTATTCTTCTGGAAAAGGCATAAGGAAAATACTATGTGGTGTTGTTGATGGTTTCTTGGAGATGATACATGCTTGTGACCAAACTTTGAAAAAAATACAGGGTATGCACTAAAGATATGAAGCATTTTGGTTTGAAATATATATATAAACTCTAGTCTAAATTTGTAAAGCCAAAAAAATCAAGAACAATATTACAAACTTTGCAACTTATAGTTTAATTTGACCACACGATATGGGTCATACATCCATTCAACAAAAGACTTTATAATTCACCAAAATGCTTCATATTTCCAACCATCATGACCATATAATGTGTGGTCTCCACCCAATGATGTGTAAAGTATTTAAAGAGTACAATCCACTCAAAATAGTTTTGTGCGCACAGATGTATTTCATATCTTAAGGAAATGAATAAATTTATTTATTTCAGATCTTAAAGAGTCCTTATAAATAAGGGAATGAATTGATCATAATTTTTTGAATATATATAAAACATTCAACGCGCAATAAGTCAACAAATTTGCTTTAGATCTTACCTTTTGAATAATTTTTGTCTCACAGCAAACAAAACATCAATTTATCATTCCAGAACCACTACAAATTTGTCATTGTATTTAGTGATTTTGAGTGGATTTTAGGGTAGGAATATGCATAAATCTTGAATATTTTGTTCCTGTTGCAATTCGTGAATGGCCTTCTCATAATAACAAGTTACAAGAATGGTTATGATATCATTTTTTATGAATATATAATATGTACCATGAAAACTCAACACCAAGACAATTATGGAGTATCCAGAATCCTAGATATAGACCAAACATAAATCAAAGATATATGTAGTTAGATGAGAAATGGAGGATATGAATTATGCACAAGAAATATTCTACTCTGAAATTAAAAGCGCAGATTAACATACCAAATGAAAAATATCAAGCATTTATGAACAAATATGAAACCTAGGTGAATGGAAGGACTAGAAAGAGGGAAACGAGGTAGAGGAAAACAAGTTGGGATGGGGGCCTCCTAACCAGCTTATTGCTTCTTAAAATAAATCAGATAACAAAATCACATGTTGAATAAAAAATGAAAAGTAAAACTCACCATAAGTTGTTGCACTGAAAATATTATTCATCCTTCTATATCATGGATTCTCAGTGTCCAACACCAAAAATGAATTTGGCCCCCAATCTAAACCAATAGCATAGTTTTAGAATAACATCACTGCCCTCCTTTTCGAAGAGCCATGACTTTGCTTTATATAAATATTTACAATACAAATGTAGTGTTAGGCAAGCCAACCCATTAAAAATAAGGTGAAAAATAATTTTCTAGCAATAGAGGTCCAATACAACCATTAGCTAATCACATAAATGCATTTTTTACAAATCTAGGCAAGATCCTAAAATTCTAGAAATATTTCCCTAAAGAACCCCTCGTATATCCCAAACCATAGTGAATTTCGGAAAACAACCGACGCCTTAAATTCGTATGCTGGGAATGAACCCATGTTTTATAATTTTGATATTAGACTTCGTATACATGGAAATCGAGGAGAAAGTTTGCAATTTGAAAACTACATGAATTTAGGGCTGAGTTATTAATTATTTTCTAAAAATTGATCCATACAACCTGGGTGAATTATTACTCATTTTCAGGTGTTAAAACATCATTTTGGCAAAATCCATCTTCGGTTTTCCTCGAAAATGTGTCAATCTATCAAAGACACAAATTGGTGTAGGAAGGAACCTAAGACTAGTGCATGCAAAACCAAAGAATTAGTGAATCACCATCAATGGAGGAAATTGCATTTTACCTTAACTAAATCTAAAAATTGTCTTTGACAAGAACGCAACATAACCTTCAACATGAGTTGAAGTGTCTCGACTTCCTAACAAGTCCCTAAACTTTCATATGATGGATCATCAAATTTGGGTTGCTTAGAAATATCTACAATGTATGTTTTAACCCAGTACAAAAATTACCTGCATACAAATTCTAAAACACAGAAAATAAATAATGCGAGAGCATAACACATAAAACACATATACACAGATATTTTCCCCTGAATACCAAAACTGAGTCTACCAAATTGATTTTTCATTATATTCCTTTCAATGTTATAATACATATTTCTACATGCCAAAGCATCCAATACCATGGACAAAAAACCATCGTGTCGAAAAACATGGACCAAAAAATCATGCACAAAACCATAGGTAGGTCTGCCCAACCTAACATAAGGTCCAAAACCAAAATTTTCCAGGGTGCTACCCCAAACCCCATAGAGTGGGGTTACTTGCAACCCTCAAACCCCCTACGACTCCCACCGCTACATAATCGGCACAACGAAGGGGGGGCTTCGGGCCCTTTCTAACCCCCCAGGTTAACTACGTGGGCTAGTCATGGAAAGAATATAACGCAACCCAACATTCTCCCACTTGTTGTTTTCTTTCCACAGGGGGCCACAAGAGAACTTAGTCATTTATCCAGCCCTACAACACCCATTGTTTCTCTACACCAAGAGAACTTCTCAGAGCTTATAGATTTTGTCAATGCATCTGTAATATTCTTCAAAGTGTCCACCTTTACCAGCAACACCTTTTTGTCTTCCATTATATCCCTCACAAAGTGATACTGAACATCAATGTGATTTGTCTTTGAATGGTGAGGAGGGTTCTTTGCCATGAAAATTGCACTCTGGTTGTCATAGTCGATCCTTATAGCTCCCTGTACTAACCCCATACTTGAACACAATCTCTACAACCAAACTGCTTCCTTGCTTGGATGAGTGGCTACCATGTATTCTGCCTCTGTAGTTGATAGTGCCACTACAAATTGTTTCTTACTCATCCAACCGAATGCACCTCCAAATAGGTTAAACACATACCCACTTGTAGATCTTCTTTGATCCAGATCTCCAGCCCAGTCTGCATCAACAAAGCCATGAATATCCAACACTTTATCCAATCCTGGTCTTCCTTGGTAGTATAAACCATAATCACTAGTGCCACGCAAATACCTGAAAACTTGCTCCACTGTTGTCCAATGCTCCTTTCCTGGTTTTGACATAAACCTGCTCAATACTCCCACTGCATGTGCAATGTCTGGTCTAGTACAGACCATTGCATACATCAGGCTACCGACTGCACTTGCATATGAACACAGGACATGTCCTCTTCCTCTTCTTGTGTCTTGGGACACTGTTCAATAGATAACTTTACACCTACAGGAATAGGAACCTTCATTGGTTTACTATCTTGCATATTAAATCTCTGCAATATTATCTCGACATACTTCCTATGGTTTAACCAGAGCTTCCTCTTTGCCTAATCTTTTTTAATTTCCATGCCCAAAATATAGTTTGCAGCACCAAGATCTTTCACGTCGAATTTGGAGGACAATTGGGTCTTCAAATCCTAGATAATTTCTTTATCATTTCCAACCAACAACATATCATCCACATACAAGACCAAATAAATAACATGTTCACCAATTAATTTAAAATACACACAGTGATCTGTTTTGCTTCTGGTGAAGCCATGTCCCTATATAAATGTATCAAATTTCTGATACCACATCCTTGGTAACTGTTTTAACCCATACAGAGACTTCCTTAACTTGCATACCAGTTCTTTCTTACCCTTCATCGTAAAGCCTTCAGGTTGCTTCATGTAGATTTCCTCTTCCACATCCCCATGAAGAAATGTTGTCTTCACATCCATCTATTCTACCTCAAAATCAAAAGCAACAACAACAGATAAAAGTAATCTAATATAAGTTACCTTGGCAACAGGAGAAAAAATATCACCAAAATTAATTCTCGGCACCTGGGAATAACCTTTTACTACCAACCGAGCTTTGCATTTCTCCATCTTTCCTTCTACATTTGTCTTCTTCTTGTACACGCATTTGCTGCCAATGGGTTTCCTTCCAGCCGGCAACTCCACTAGATCCCAAGCCTCATTTTTGTGCAAAGATGCCATTTCATCAACCATGGCCTCTTTCTAGAGTTTTCCATCCTCTGAATCTACTACTTCTTTCACAGTTATGGGATCACCATCAGTAGTAGATAAACAAAAATTTGAAGAGAAAGCAAATGGACTATACCATTTTGGTTTCCTTCTTTCCCGAACTAATCTTCTCACACTCAAAGTTTGTGGCTCTTCATCTTCTAACTCCTCCTCTGCTGTAGAGTCTGATTCTTCCTCCTTTAGCTCAAACTCTATCTTCTTAGGTTCCATTGGTTGGACTTCATGTTTGTTAACATCTTTCACCTCTCTGAACACCACATCTCGGTTGTACACAACCTTCCTTGTTATTGGGTTCCAAAGCTTATAACCCTTTAAACCATCCTTATACCCAATAAAGA
>APFE030337264.1:0-16914 GCA_000404065.3 Pinus taeda
TATTTGAATTTTTGTTTTCTTATGTATCATTCATATATATTATTTTTTTTGTAGGGTATGTGTCAACGCTTGTCTAGCAGCCTGATCCCATTATGCGGAATTTAAAGGTTGATTTTAAATTTTTCGTTATAATGAATCGAGTTTTCCCCACAATGTGTTAATTTCATGGTTGGCCTTTAAGTTTTCATTACAATGGGTTGAGCTCACGTACGTTGCGTATTAATTTGATAGTTGATTTTTAAATTTTCTCACAATATATCATGTTGTCTTAGGCTAAGATTTCAAAATCGCTATATATTTAGCATTTAAAAAAATAACTCTTGATATAATAACTCTTTCATTCACGTGTTCATTTTTAAAGTTTTTTTAGTCATAAATTTTTTCCATAATGTCATCCTTAAAATATTTTGAAAATTTAAGATTGTTTTGTACTCATAACCCTTGCTTTTAATTCCATGGTTGAAAAATTATCAAGAATTTTAATGTTTTTCTAAGTTATGACATTTTCTCTTTAATGTTATGGTTGGAAAAGATTATAAATATTTTTTCTTAGCACCACGCTTGAAAATTGTTGGAATTTTAAGGTTTTTCAAAGAAATGATATTTTAAATTTAATGTCATGCTTAAAAATCGTTGGAATTTTAAGGGTTTTCAAAGACATGATATTTTATCGTTAATGTCACACTCAAAAATCATTGGAAGTTTAAATTTTTTCAGTGTCACGAAATTTTGTTTTTAATGTCACTACTGAAAAATGTTGAAAATGTACCTTGAAAAAAACATTATTTCCACATCAACACTTTTTGATTTCAAGGTGTTTTTTGCACCAAACAAAATGGCTTTTATTGTTTTTTACTGTTACTTTTAAAAAATATTGAACATTTACTTTGAAAAAAAAACGTTATTCAAACATCAATAGTTTTAGATTTCAAGGTGTTTTTTCATGTTTTTTTTTATTTTTTATTTTTCAGCTCAAGTACCCATTTTGAGGTCATAGTTCTCGTTTGATCGGTAACTATGCTGGTAATTAAGATTCTTCTGAATCCATAGAATTCTGGTTTGAAAAACCTTAGTGGTCTATCACCAGCTTAGCAGTGACAAAGCGAAGACCCATCACATTTACTTGTGTATACAACACTGTCACCTCCAAGTTTGCACACACCCTAGGTTCATAAAGTAAAGTTGGTAGTCCCGGGAGTTGCAACATTCTTGCTGTAATACTGTAGCTCATCACTTTTTGGCACTGTTGTCAGGGAGGTGTTTGAGTAATATGTGATTACTGCTTTCTATATTCCATTTTTTATCTTTGACATTCTACTATTAGTTTCATTTCTGTAAAAGTAATTTAGCTTTCTTTCTTTTCCATACCACATTCTTTGCTTTATTTACCATTCTGCAAGTGACATTTCATTCAAGCAGTTAGTTTTCCTTTCGTCAGTTAGTTCCCATTCAATTTGTGATTTCAATTCTACAATTATTTTCAAAGCTTTAAAAAACACAAAACAAAACAAAAACACTTCTTTCATGCCTCGTAGGAATAGGGATAACTTAGGGAAATTTTTGCCAAATACCCCCACCCCTTCAAATAGCCAACCTTCCCTCTTCTTCGGTGGCTACGAGTTGGAGGAACCCTTTGGTGAACAACTAGAGATATTTGAAGAGCCTATAGGGGGAGGAGAAGAAGAAGAACCCATTCCAACTGACCCAATGGTTGAAAATATAAATGACAGAGGAAATAGAGAAATATTTGAGGGTACCTTTCCCATCAGAGAAACTAATGGAGATACCAAGATGAAGAATATAAGTCCCTCTTCTCTTCCTCATTTCCATGGTATGACCTCAAAAGATCTAGACACTTTCTTGTTTGAGTTTACTGTCATATGTAGAACCTATGATTACAACAATGATGAGCAGAAGTTGAAACTATTCCCATCCACTCTCAAGGATGCAGCTTTGCACTGGTTCGTGGGTTTACCTAGGGATAGCATCACAACTTGGGCTCAAATGAAAAAATCCTTCAACAAAAAGTATCGAGACTACTGTTGGTGAAAAGACACTAAAGAGGTAATTTTTAGGATTACCTTAGGGCATGATGAATTCCTAGAGGATTATGAACAAATATTCCAGTGTAGCTACAAAAGTGCAAAGTGCACATTTGATCTTGAGTTACTGAAGCTAGTCCTGCTTAGAGGTGTAAGGGAAGATCTTTTGGACACCCTAAACCTGCTAGCAGGAGGGGACATCTACTAGCTACCCTATGAAGATATCAAGACTGTCTTTAGGAACCATTCTAGGGAAGCTAGGAAAAAGGCTAGGGGTAGTCAAACTATGGTAAGTCCATCCTCTTCCAATACATCCATCAAAGGTGAAATTGGAAATATGCTGGAAGATTTCAAGAGTGAGATGCTGCAAACCGTTGCCCTATAGATGAACACTATGCACATCAAGAGAATCTAGGAGGAAGTTGAGAGAGAATTAGCCATTTTCTTCCCTAGATGCACAAGGAGGCACCCTACGAATGAATGTCCATTGAATTTGATTGAAGTCTACTCGGTCTGTGAAGACAACCACTCCATAGACAAGTTCCCTTCTCTACCTATACTAAAAGTTGTGTATCATGGAACTGAAAGGGTGACTGAACAACTCTGCTACATAAATCAAATGAGACCTCATAGGCATCAGCCATACTAGCAAGGCTTGCAAGGGTCATGCCATGCCTATTACAACCCTAACTAGACCACATCCATTCCCTCTTAGGGCCCCCCTACTGATCATTCCTCATCTACATGTCCTCCTTGGTCCTTTGCACATCAGTACCATTCCCAACCAACCAACTAGTCATTTTAGCCATATGCTCTACCACAACCTTAGTGGAATGCACCGCCCCAGGGGTGGAGGCCCCCATACAATAATTCTCTAGCTTTATTGCCTTCACAACCTACTCAATCACAACTTTTACACCCTGCACCACGTAAACAATCCCAGATGCCTACCAAGCCAAATCTGAACCTGAACAATAGACAGGCACATCAATTATATAGTGGAGAGACATCCTATCTTGCTTATGTTGTGAAGATTCAACAAATCAACTTATGATTTGGGAGAGTACTCCCGGACAACCAACCTCTACCTCCACCTAAAGAGAGTGAGGAAGAAAGAGAGGAAAACATGCCTAGAGTAAATCCACCACCCTTTCTTGAGAGATTAACTCATCTAGTCCAACCTACCCTAGAAGAGGATGAACTTCTTGGTGAACTGAAAAATCTATGTGTCAAAATTCCACTTCTCCAAGCCATAAAGTATGTACGTATTTACAACAAGTTGATTAAGGAGAAATGCTTCAAACATCTAGGGAGGTGAAAAAGAGACACCCCTACCATTAACATCATTGGACAACTGTCTGTCTTAATGCTGAGGCAGGCAATTTGTCCAAAGTATTTGGACCCTAGAAGCCCTGTATTAGATGTGCACATTAATGGCACTATTGTTCCACACACTTTGATTGATCTTGGGGCTACCATTAATGTGATGAGTAAGGACACCATGCTCAAGCTCAACCTCCATGGTTCATTGAGAAATACCACAATAGTCTTGCAATTTGCATACCATTCCACAGTGACCCCTAAGGGGATTGTGGAGGATGTGATGGGTTCCATTGAATCTTGGGAGTACCCTATAGACTTCCTGGTTCTCTAGCCTAAGGCCAAGCTTACGGGTTACCCTCTCATCCTTGGGAGGCCCTGGTTAGCCACTGTCGATGCCTACATTAGTTGCAAGGCTGGAAATATGACTATAAAAAATGGGAATATATCGAAGCAGTTAGTCTTGTACCCTCCTACTCAGCCATCTCTAGAACATGAATTACCTTTATGGCTAGAAGAGGAGGAAGAAGATGAAGTCCACTGAGCCCAAATCTATACCTTAGAAACAACCATGGGAGGAGGACAATGGGATGAAGATGATTTGATTGAACACATAGTCCAAAGTCAAACTCCCAACACCTTTTCCTTAGATGAAGTAGTAAAGGAAACCCATAAAAACCATCAGATTGATCTATGATTAGATGATTCAAACCCTGCCTGTGTCAAAACCATAAAATTCAGCCCTGAGAAAACTTTGAAAATCAACCCATCTCTTTCTGTACATCAAGAAGAAAAGTTGTGCAACATACTAAAGGAACATCTAGATGTCTTTGCTTGGAGTTACAAGGAAATGAAGGGAGTGCAGCCCTCACTCTGTACTGACCACATTTATATCAAAGAAGGTTGTGAACTAGTCTGACAATCACAAAGGAGAATGAATCTAGCTCTCAAGGATATAGTCAAAGAGGAATTGCAAAAGCTGCTAGATGCACGATTCATTTACCCTATCTCGGACAGCGAGTGGGTCTCTCCTTTGGTGTTAGTTCTAAAGAAAAATTGGAAGTGGAGGATTTGTGTCGATTACAAAGAGTTAAACAAAGAAACAAAGAAGGACCATTTCCCTCTACCTTTCATTGACCAAGTGCTAGATGGTGTGGAAGGGAAAAGTTTTTTCTCTTTCCTAGATGGGTTCAACAAGTATAACCAAATCCAGATCGGCCTGGAAGACCTGTATAAAACCACCTTCACTTGTCCTTTAGGTACTTTCACCTATAGGGTCCTTCCTTTTGGCCTATGCAATGCTCCTACCACTTTCTAGAGAGAAGTCCTTAGTATCTTTGCCAAGCTAGTACATGATGCATTAGAAATTTATATGAATGATTTTACACCCTATGGGTGTGATTTCTAGGAGGCTCTGTCCAACTTAGGTAAAGTGGTGAACAAATGCATTGAAATGAACTTATCCCTTAGTCTTGAAAAATTTTATTTCTTGATGAATGCAGGGATTGTTCTAGGTCATTCAATATCCCAGCAAGGACTGCAGGTACACCCAAACAAAATAGCCATCATCCAAAGGGTCCGACCTCTGCAAAAACAAAGAGATGTTAGATGTTTTCTAGTTTTAGCTGGATACTATCGAAGGTTTATAAAAGACTTTAGCAAGTTAGCTTCTCCTTTATTTGTGTTTTTGGCCAAAGAATCTAAATTTTTATGGTCAAAAAGTTGTCAAGAGGCCTTAGACACCCTGAAGGACAAGTTGACCACTACACGTATTCTCCGTGGCCTGAATTGGGCCCTTCCTTTTCATATACATGTTGATGCCCCACAAAAATTCATAGGAGAAGCTCTAGGCCAGATAGATGACAAGTTACCTTATGCCATTTACTTCATTAGTAAGAATCTATCAAAGGCCGAACTAAACTACATAGTGACCGAAAAAGAGCTCCTAGCTATTGTGTATTCATTGAAAAATTTAGGCATTAGATCAGAGGTTACCAAAAATTTGGACATAATGACCATGCTACAATTAAATACTTGATGAATAAACTTGATGTGAATGCCCAAATTATTAGATGGTTACTTTTATTACAGCAGTTTGATCTAACTATTGTTGATAAGCCTAGCAAGGAAAATGTTGTTGCATATTTTTTATCGAGGTTAACTTTGCCTACAAGGGAGGAAGGAATGGTTGATGATCAGTTACAGTATGAACACTTATTCGCCATTTCAGTTCTCTCTCCATGGTTTTCTGACATAGAAACCTAGTTTGTGTCTGCAAACTTCCCACTGAATTTGTCCTCCAACGATAAAAACAAGACCATGAGGAAGAGTGCCCTGTTCACCTGGATTGGGGGCAACCTCTTTAAACTAGGCCCAGATCAAATTCTGAGAATATGTGTCATGGAGGAGGAAATCGTTGACATCCTTCTGACCTGTCATGATGGGCCTTGTGAAGGTCACTTTGCAACCAAGAGGACAACATTCAAGGTGTTACAAGCTGGTTATTATTAGCCCACTCTTCATTAGGATGTGAGAAGGTATACTAGTTAGTGTGATTGATGCCAAGGGATGGGAAAGCCTACTCCAAGGGATGAAATGCCTCTGCAACCTCAAGTGACATTTGAGCCATTTGACAAGAGGGGTATGGATTTCATTAGACCTATTAACCCTCCATCCAGGAAAAATTAGTACATCATTATGTGAACTGAATATATGATCAAGTGGGCTGAAACAAAGACAATCAAGGCAGCAACAGAGGAGAAAGTGGCTGAGTTCTTAAGGAAAATGTATTTTATAAGTTTGGGTACCCTACAGAACTGGTCACTTATCAAGGCAGCCCGTTCACATCTAACACGATTGAATACTTGTTAAGCCAGCACAAGATGAAGGATAGAACATCCACTCCTTATCACCCATAAGCTAATGGGCAAGTGGAGGTGACCAACGAAGCAATGGAGGGCATTCAGACCAAAGTGGTTAGCAGCAGCATAAAATATTTGGCAGATACATTAGTTGACGACACTTGGGTTTATAATAACACTTGGAAGACCACCACTGGATTCACTCCCTATGAGTTGGTCTATGGGAAGAAGGCCATGTTATCCATTGAATTTGAGTACAATACATTGAGGATGGCAGCCCAACTAGATCTAGATCTCACTAGTGCACAAAAAGACATATTTCTCTAGTTGAATGGGTTAGATGAGTTTAGCATGCAGGCCCTCCTACACACAAAGGTGGCTCAAATTTAGAGGAAGATCTCGCATGACAAGAACATCAAGGACAAAAAATTTCAAGAAAGTGGTCGGGTTTTGTTATATAATTCTAGAAACAAATATTTTAAGTGAAAGTTAAGGACTAGATGGTTAGGTCCTTATGTCATAGAGAAATGTCATGATAATGATTCAGTGTAGATTAGAACCATTGATGCAGAGGCCATTCCTTCACTTGTTAATAGGCACAGATTGAAGGTTTACAAGAATCCATTGTCAAAGCAAGGATTCATTGATGGCATCAACAAGACAATGATGGTGGTGGAGAAAGTCTCAGCTTCTACCTCATCATGTCACCAAAAAAGAAAAAAAATAAGGAGACCCATGTGAAAGCCTCCATGAGGCACTTGAATCCCACTGTTGGGTTGAAAAACTCTTGAGGAAGCCCAATGGTGTAAAAAAAAGAACACAAATAAAAATTTCTCTAGGTGAAAACCTCTTTTGAGGTGCCCAGGGTAAGCAGCTAGGACGAAAACCTCTTGGAGGTAGACTAGTTGCTTTCCAAAAGAGAAGAAAACAAAAAAAATTATACATAAAAGAAGAGAAAATAAAATTTTGAAAATATTGTTTGTAGGACATCAGGAGGAGGATTACAGAAGCAAGAGAGGATCAAAAGGGACCTATCCATTTCATGTTTTTATTTCTCCATTCATTATCCTTCATCATTCCATGATTCCCTCCATTTTTCTACTCATTTAGCTCAGTTTGCAAGGCTTTTTTGTTTTCTACAGAATTTCCTGAAAACCTATAAGATGATCCTGTAGGAATTATAGTGGCTTGGGAATCCCAAAGGAAGTAACCGTAGAGCAAGGGGATGACCTGCTTATGTCAAAAAAATAAATTTCCTCTTCACCATCTCATCACCATACCTCTCTCCACGATGATCACCCCTGCATTCATCCAAAAAATTCAGTTTCAAAAAATTACAGTTTTCAAAGAAAAAAACACAGAGAAAAGAGGATGAAGATGGAGAACTAGGGGACAAAACTTGAAGGCTATATCTCTCATTCAAAAATCCCTACACCCGTTCTCTACCCATGCCTACTATACTCATGATCCAGAAGTGAAAAATGATTAAATTTTTTTGAGGGAGAGCCTACATGACATCCTGTAGGAAATTCTGTAGTAGCATGTCCCACAAAACAAATAATCACAGGTTGCAGTCAGCTTCAAATATGGAGATCTAGAGGTAAAAAATCTCCTACTGAGCTTAGCAGCCACATCAGGATCATCATGATCACCATCCAAGTCCCTTCACATCAAAGAAAAACATCAGATGATAATAAAAAAAGGTAGAAAAGCACATGAAAAAAACGCACAACAAAGACTTCACTCTTTGACAAACAACATCAAGGCATCATTACAATAGGTATGTATCTCGCTTCCACTCTTCTGTTAGCATAATATGATCAAACATGTAAAAGTTGTGAAAGAGTTGGTTTTATAAGCATAAGGTGTCCAGTTAACTTGGCCACCTTTGCTCAGTCAACAAGGAGAAGACAATTAGTCCTTACACACATGGCATTAGTCAAGTCAAAGAAAACTAGAAATGAAGTTGAAATTGGTTAAACCACTAATCCCTGAAGTGGGAGTTGATTACGAGGTGAGGAGAATGATGATGTGGTAGTGGGATCAATAGTCTAAAAATGGATACTCATACCTTTGATGCCAACACACCACCCCACTCAAATAACCCATATGAGGAAATAAATGTTGATCCCTTGCATAGAGGCATTCACATTCTCAAGGATACACACTAGCAAAGTTGCTTTAGGCCATCAAGCATTCTACAAGAAAGGCAGAATTCATTTTTTTCCAACGGAGGAGCACCTACGAGATCCTATAGGAAATCCTATAGGATCTTACAGGATACAAAACAACACCTACAGGATTGGTAGTGAGCAGTTTTAAAAGGGAAAAACAAAGGTTGGCTTCATCAGACAGTGATAAGGAGGTAGGAGCTAAACGTTCGAACAATTTCCAAGTAAAAAAACATATAGGAAAGCCTTCTATTTTGTTGAAAAGATTGTAGTCTAGGGGAATTGTCCACATAATCTCTATTTAAAATTCCTCTTCCATTAAATTTTGTATCATACATATACAACCCTACATCCATCAGAGAAAAATGATAGGGGGATTTAATAATAGGGAACCCACCAACACAGGGAGGATTCATCAGCGCCCTCATGTACTAGAGATATTCACAAGGCACAATTGGATGGGCTTATTTGAAAAATTGAGGGGATATGATGATGAAGTGGCCAGAGACTTTGCTCTCTCCCTCATTCCACTGACTAGGACCTGTTAGGTTCCTATACCATGACTAGGGAAATGCCAAATATGTCATCCTTTCCATGCTGCAAAGGTTCCATATTTCCAAGAAAATAAAAAAATTAAAAAATGAAAAGAGGGTATGCCCTAAAAGAAAAATCAAAGGGAAAAAAGAAGAATGAATTGGCCAAGAGAAAAATGAAAGAAATGAACCCCAACCAAAAGGCCAGGAAAGTGTGCTAGCTCAAATGCCACTACTGTTCCATTTTTTAATAACTTCGAATCACACAATCAGTGATTTAGTCACATTTAATGGATGGCCCAACAACTCAATCTGGGCCAGTCCATATTTAAATTTATTGTTGTAGAATATAGAATAAAGGTCTGTCCAAACAGTTTAAGCTTGGAAGATTACTAGATAGATAGAGAAATAAAGGGCCCAACTGCTTAATATGTGCCTTTGGAAGAGATAAGGATAGATTTAGATAGGAGGGCAATCAAAAGAAAAGAGGACAATTAGGGTTTTCTAGTCCAAATGCACCCAATCCAAAGGAAGAAAAAATGATAGGTGTATTAGGCTGGGTAGGTAGTTTGAGGTTGCAGAAACAAGGTTGTGATCACCTTTTCTTGTCAAGAAGCACTCATCTCATCAGTAACATTGGTACCATGGCAGTTGTTTGGTTGCATAACAATGGAAGCATGACTAATTCCCCTTCATTCCCCCATAAGTCTTCTACTAACATCCCCTCAAGGACCTTGGCATCTTCCCAAAAGTCCTATTTCACTTCATTTTATGAGAAATGCTAAGCTAAACTTTGAGTTTTGTTAGCGAAAAGAAGCCACATTCCTTGTGTAAAAATCATTACTCCATACTCCTTTCATCTTCCCATGTCTAAGTTTTCACTCCAAAAACTTATCATTTGCTCATACAGTTTCATTCCATAAAGTCATATTAACATTTAACCCTATTATATAGCTCCCTAAATCATTTTCCCATCCCTATCGTACAGAAAACTATATAAAAACACCCCCAAATAAAAAAATACTAAACATCCCTACCCCTTGGCACTATATCCATATAACCCTAGTTTGGGGAATATTGAGTTCATTTGGGATTGGTATTAGCCCTTCTGCTTCCAAAATGCTTGGGGTTAATTTAACATTTGGTTAAATTAATAACCATGCTGACCCCCTCACACATAAACCATACCTTATTACCCTTCGCGCTTATATATTTCGGGTATCATTTGATATTTGATTAAACGAATAACCATAACCCTAGCACCGAACATATAAAACCCATATAAGCAAAGTTTATTACCCTCGGCATGTTATCAAGCAATAAAATATTTCGCGGGTCCCGCATCCAAAGCTGCCCGCTGCCCATAACTTCCCATCTGTCCTCCGATCCAGAGCCTTTAATCCAACGGTGGGTGGCAATATCGTACGCCCCGATCTGCTGAAGATTAGTGTCTGGGGGATGGGCGGTATTGCTGCCGTACCCCCACCACGCGTCAATCTCCTAGCGTGATCGGAGCCCCCCTCTACAATACCACCCCAGTCCAAAAGCGGTGCGGGGAAAACCAGAAACCACCCGCCACCTGCCTCATGACGTCAGGTCCCCATCACCATATGACATTGTGTACACGTTGGCCTACCGCTGCTCTGTACCACTTCCACATCACCCACTAACATCAGCACCGTGCCACTATACGCGTCAGCTGCCACGTCACTCTCCACACCCACTACGCGCCAGAAATACGTCATGCTGATGTCATCCCTGAAAAGCGCCAAAAGTGCTAAAATGTCAAAAATTCAATAAAAAGTCGTGAAAACGACTATTTTTGCTTATTTTCTATTGTTATGCTGGAGAAGAACATGCATGCGGTTTATGAACAATCATCCACCAAACGCGCATAGACGTCAACCTGTGGATTTGGCTCCATAGCTCAACCCTGCAGCTCGAGTTCTACCCTCTAATTGCCCTCGACACCATTTAAAACAGGTATTTACCCATTTGTTCACCTGCAAACCCTGTTTTTCCACGGTTTCTCCATAAAAGTTGTTTAAACATCTACAAATTCAAACTAAAAGGCACTCGAGAACCTGAAATTCCACCTGCAAACTCACTTGTTGACCCCCTGTGCAAGAGGAACCCGACAACTTGCCCTCCTCTGCAAATTCACTATCAAAACACATTTTAAGTTTGTTTCTGCCGACAGATTCTCTAAACTACCCATGCATTGAGTCCCTTTATCAAAATCCTCCACAAATTTCGCTTCTTTGGCTAAAAAAATCAATCCCATTCCCTCTGCAGTTTACCCACAGAGCCTATCAATCCAGTGAATTCATTTGAAAGCATGTTTAAATTATGCAAAATTTGTTTTTTTACCATAAACAATACACAATGAAGGCCAGTTCTATATCTAAGCTCATTCTACAGCTCCCTTACAAAGCTCCAGAGACAATTTTCACTGTTCAGTTGTTACACCAATCCAAATTTCAGGTTACAGACACAGAGCATTCAAGATGGCCACTCCAGCAGCCTTCAACATCACTCCTCCCAATGCACCTCATAAGGGACTAGAAGCACTGGCTTTGGCTGATAGGGACCACCTAATTTAATACTTGGTGGGTGATAGAAACCACCTCCAGACATTCTATCAGATGAGAAACAATTTTTTGAACAAGTGTGATATGTATGAAATATGGGAATGAAACTTGCCCATTTACTTCCTCCCTTTTGTCAACATTTTCCCTGAAATAATCCACCTCTGTGCTGAAAACTATGAGCCAAATCAAAGAGCAATCAAGTCTGCATCTGGGAGCATCCTCTTTCATATAACTCCTGACTCCATCAACCAAATGCTAAATTTCAAGCAAACTCAGCTTCTAGTCCCTCTCTTTATGAAATTCCCGCTTGATGAAAGTCCTAAACTCTCCAGCTCTGAGATATCCTGAACTGCCAAAGTATTCATGAGAGCAGATCGCCAACCTATAGAGCCACCTCCTTTTCTCTATGTAAATTTCAGTGAATTGGGCAAGTTATTAGTTGGTATGATATCCTATGTGTTGGGTTTCAAAACAAGTGAGCACATTAATGAAACTATTTTGGTCCTATTGTCCACATATAGCCCAGGACAGCCCCCTACAGTCAAGTATAATTATGCCAAATTCATCTCCAATAAGA
Source organism: Pinus taeda (assembly GCA_000404065.3). NCBI lineage: Eukaryota > Viridiplantae > Streptophyta > Pinopsida > Pinales > Pinaceae > Pinus > Pinus taeda. Next base: position 12,096 of record APFE030337264.1, read on the forward strand.
TACATGACCATCTAGTGAAACTGGATAGGGAGGGAGTCTTCAAATACTCTTCTTTCATCTACCATTTATTCATGTATTATCAGCCAGACTGCTTCCAATGCCCCATCAAAAGATTGGACTCTAAAGGAGAAAAGAGGTCTGTAATTTTCTGGACCTCAGTCTTTCATGAAGTCCACAATTCCCCCTACTCTTACTGTGAGTTCATCGACCTGTTTGTCTATCCAGTTTCTTATCTCCCGAAGAGAACTCCTCCTGCTAGGCTATCCTATGACATGTAGAAAATATTGCAGCTTTCAAAGAACTATAGAATAGGTGACTGGTACTTCTACCAGAATCACACTGTCATTAGGATCTATGGCTGTGAGCTCTATCCCTACAGGCTGCCAAGATATGTGCCAATGAGACTGTTTGCCTTGGAGTATTACAGGCAACTCATCAATTCAGATTTAGCTCATTTTCATAGTGCTAAGAAAAAGGCTCGGTTGAAATTCAAAGACCAACTAGGCCCCTTTGTCATGAACAAGAAAGAAGGTTGGCAAGATGCTGACCAAATATTGGGGGAGAAACTCAAGTTGAAAAGGAGTTTTTGGTGGGTACCTTATGACCCAGATGGTTTTTTCAATGTCAGGAAAACAAAATATAGGTTGTCCGCCTATGAACATTGAAAAATCCCACAAATAGAACAACTTGCTAATCAAGATGAGTGGGTGCAAGGTACACTAGTTGAAGAATTCACTCAAGAAGAAATAATGGAGCAAAATGTCAAAGATTTGGAAAAAACTCTTGACTTGGATTCTTTTGAGCAGGTAACATTCAAACTGTCACAACCAGTTGGAGAGGGCCCATCAACTGTTGTAGCTTCACAAGCTGCCCAAGAAAGATCCACACCAGCAGCAGGTACAACAAAAGGAAAGGAAGTAATGGATGCAAAGCAAGAAGCAGTGACTGAACAACCTACTACCTCAAAGGAGCAGAGTCAAGGGCAAATCCCTCCACTGCAGACAGAGGCACCACATGTACCAACGTTACAGACTCCTCTTAATGAGGAAATGGGAAAGAAGCGGGATAGGGAAGAAACTACACCTACTAGTGGCTCAACACAACAGCCAGAGGCCAAAAGGTAAAGAATTGATCCTCAAGTTGAGGAGGAAATAAGTGAAGAAGTCATAGAGAGTCCGAGGAGGGAGAAAGAAACTAACCAGCAAACACCTACCAGCTCATTCCATCAAGAGCAAGAGAGGCAGCATGGTATGGAGGTGTCCTCCTCAAGGCAGCAAAGCAAACAACCACTTGGGATGAAAGGAACTTTCATGGAAATCAAGGCTCAAAATAAGTTGTTAAGAGTACAACTGTATGATCAATTCCTCAAGACAACACCCTCCAAACAGCAGAGATTAATGGCAGCCTATGACTTTAAGGAAGAGGAAATGATCTTAAGTCATTTTAAGCGGAAGATACCATAGCCACAAACAACTACAGATTATGTAAGGACAAACCTACAGGTCCTCTCCAAGGACATACACCTAATGGATCAAATTGAGCTACATAAGAAAATAGGTGAAATAGTCTATTCCACTCTAGCAGACAAGGCTATGTTGGCCCATCAACTGAAGGAATCATTGAAAAATACAAACACTCAGTTGGATTTGGAGAGAATGTCTTCCTCGGCCAAAGATAACAAAATAAAGACATTGGAGGAAATCATTGTGGAACTAGGACATGATCCTAAGAAGGGTGCTAAAGGCATCCAGGCCCTCATAATGAAAAAAGAGGAAGATATGGCTGCACTCAGAAAACAATTGAGGTTGCCTCCAACTATGCACCCTCAAACTGCAGAACTTGTGCAAGAGAAAGAAGGTGAAGATACAATGGATCTGCTCACGAGGACGAATCAAAGAATAATTCAGATGGAGGAAGATTTGGAGAAAGCATTGCAAGACAAGCAGGGAGAATCGACCTCCCAGCCACCTCAAACAGCTCCAACTATTGTCATTGTCCCTCCGACACAAGCAGTAGCAATCCCTCCTGTCATTCCAGCATCCACAACAACTACGGATGCTACAACAGCGACATCAACAACACCAGAATCTAGCATGAGCATGGAAGAAATGATGAAAGCAGTCAAAGAGCTAGAAGTTCAGGTGACAGAGGTGAAAGAGGCCAAAGAAAAGTTGGCCAAGACGGAGGCAAGCTATGACAAGTCCAAGATGACAATGGCTAAGAAACAAAGAGAAGTAAAAGCCTCGGACAACAAAATAAAGGCCTTAGAGAAGGAGCTTTCTTTAGACAAAACTTTAGTTGAAATCAAGAAGATTTTGTGGGCTAAAATTGGCCAACCAATCACTGACCAATGGCGATCGATTCAGGCCATAGATGAAAAAATAGAATTGATAGGCCTATCTCAATTTGAGACTCAAAGGGCTAGAGTAACATTAGGAAATATGCCTGAGCAGGCCAATAAAATGATTCACTTCCTGAACACTCATACCAAAGAGGAGTTAGCAGCATTAGACATCAGTAGTAGGACAGATACTATTCTGACAGCAAAAAAGGTGCTGACCCTGAGAAATTTTGTGCAGACTCTAGAAAGAAAGTGCCAGGAAATGCGGGCAGAAATAAATGACTTCAAGCTAAAAATGGCAGCATTGCAGAGCAGAGGATTACCCAGCCTATTGACTAGCGCTGGAAGACTACTGACCTGTGAAGAGTATATTACCAGAATGAATAACTATGTTTCCAATCAGATTACAGCATCCTCAAGTACCTCAGAAGAAATAGGGCCTCCCTCTGGATAGAGTATTTATGACAAATTAGAAAACATGTTTTACATTGAACATGAGATAAATCATCTTTTTGAGATTCCACCCAATTTATATAGATACACTGAAGCTGATGAAACACTGATTAAAATACAAAGACATCAGCTGCCTACAGAGGATTGGTGGGAGGCAATGTTGGAGATTTTACCAAGGTAATTTCGGTCCCTTTCCCTCTTTTGATCAGCTACAGATTTTTGATCAGCTACAGGTCAGCAAATTTGGATACACGGTCCACCTGTCAAACAGTAAAAGCAATAGAAGAAAGGGTCAAATTATGACTACAGCTCATTAATAAAAGACCAATTATGGACAGCAAGGCAGTAATGCAACGAAACAATAAGACAACAAACGCAGGACCCATATATTAAAGACGCAGCTCTTGCCGTCTCATTCAGTCCAGAAAGTCAAATATCTCTGACAAATTGGATAGCTATGCACACCGACAATTACTGCAGCATTTATTTCCCTCATTTACTTCTTTTGAAGAGTTGGTAAAGAAATTTATTACATGAAGAGTTATTTGCAAGATATTTTATATCTCATTTTTGTATAAATACCTCCCCATAGAATGTACTAGGGGTTGGTTATTTTCTTTCTGGACTGCGCTGTAAACTATCAGACTGTTTTAATACAAAAGTTGTTGAAGATCATTGTTGATGATTGTCTGGATGTGGATTTGATGCCCTCGGACTTGCTACAGAATTCCTATGTCATTCTATGGATCAATAAGTTATTCTAAACTGTGTTTTATGTTTTCTGTCTTTACAAATTTCACATGTGTTCCATAATCTTGGTAATAGAGAGGAAGAATAGCCCAGGATTTGTTTAAATACACCCTGTGTTCAATCTCTGTTATTCATCATGTTTTCTTCAGAATTAGTCATAAACATGAATCCTTAACTGCTCATGTTTGCACTAATTCCTTCATTTTGAATACTGTTTAGGAATTCTTAATTGCTCCTGGATAATATTCATACATTTTCCCTCTGCTAGCATAATGAAATATCCCTGACTTCATTCCATCATCTCCAGATTTGAAAATTGTTCCTAGATTGCCTATCCTGCTCTGTATCATTACCAATTCCCCAAGAAACACTTTCAACAGTACACCATCATTGACTCCATTTCCCAATGAAACAGACTGTTATAGACTTACACCTCGGCTCTGCTTAAAATCACCATCCAACAAACTTAAATCAAAACCCTGTGCATCCTAACTAGCCTAAAATACTCCAAAACAAAGCTAAATTACAAAGAGAGAGCCATCTCTAGTTGCACATAGGCTAGGACCTGTAGCTAAAAGATTGGTTAGTGGTTACCTCGGTCGTATTCCCTTCAGGAGGTAGGGAACAACCTGAGCGATAACAGGACCCATGCAAATATTGTGGTGAAAGGCCTCTCTGTAGAACTTGCCCCTTAAATCATAGGAAAAATCACCACCCTTTCTTTAGGAATGCCTTGGAGAAAGGAGGATAAGGGTAATATCCAAATCGCAAAGAAGAAATTATTTTTAGAAGGAGAGGAGGAAATTGAAGACAAAAATGGAGATAGAAGAGCAAGCCTATCGTATCCTTGGAATAAAATTAGCTACCACCTTATTAAGTATATATCATGTGAAAGTAGGTACAATTTTGTATATGGATACCATTTTAGGCTATTGCAAGAGTTGAGGTTTGGTACAGACAAACCTCCTCAAAATACACTCATCATACCCTACTTTCTTCTTCAATCAATGATATATATGAGAATTAAGGTGTAGGAAGGAAACCATCAACAACTAGCCCATCATAGGTTAATTAGACTTATCATAGAAGACACCCTCCAATACCTAAGACTCCCTATCACATGGGCAACGTTCAGAGACATGCAGATAGAGGAAGATATAAAATCTCTTAAGTATGAAAAAATCCCCACTGCCAATGAAAGGGATGAAGAAGAAATAGAGAAGGATGAAGAAGAAGAAGAGGAGGAAGAAGAGGAAGAAAAGGAGAAGGAAAGCG